>JACXGM010012431.1:0-23986 GCA_016801145.1 Umbra pygmaea | reverse complement strand
CACACACACACACACACACACACACACACACACACACACACACACCCTGACTTACCAGAGCCTGGCCTTTTCTCCTCATATCATTCTCATCCCACACTTCAGACCAAATCAGTAGAGGTCCACCACCCCCCCCCCTCTCCTTCCTGCCTCTAGCTCCATATAACCCTTGATGAAAGGAGTGTGAGAGAACAGATAACAACATATGTGATGGAAAAGGAGCTAAACCTCTCACATTAATATGTTAGGACTGTAGGACCTTATAGGGACAGCTTTTGCTGACAAGACCAGATTCTGTAGGAAAGTATGATGGGCTCACTGACCTTTACGCTTCTCTTCCTTCTGATTTCTCCTCTTTTTATTCACCTATGTGAAGCTACTTCCAGTTAATTAGTGGTTTGACAGGGGAAGTTGAACTGGTGTATCCACACCCCACAGAGTTGGCTCTGCCTGCCTGTCTGCCCGTATGTCTCTCGACTGTCTGCCTGTCTGACTGCATGTCTGTCTTCCAGCCTGCTGCCAGCCACAGGAATCAGTCAGCGTTAGCCCCCCATCCCAGTCTGCAGTCCCAGTCTAGGAGCTGCAACCATCTGGCTGGGCTGGAAACAGCCGGGTTCCTCTCTCCCCCACTGGCCTGCTGAACACAAGAAGACAACCCAGGGAAGGTCAGGACACTGATATGGAGTGACCATACAGACAAAAATATTAGTGACCATATAGACAGACAGAGTAGTGACCATACGGACAAACAGAGTAGTGACCATACAGACAGAAAGAGTAGTGGCCATGCAAACTAACAGAGTAGTGACCTACTGACAAACAGAGGAGTGACCATGCAAACTAACAGAGTAGTGACCATACCGACAGACAGAGTGGTGACCGTAAAAGACAAACAGAGTAGTGACCACACAGACAGAAAGAGTAGTGACCATGCAAACTAACAGAGTAGTGACCACACAGTCAGACAAATTAGTGACCATACAAACAAACAGAGTAGTGACCATACGTACAAAGAGAGTAATGAAAATACAAACTAACAGAGTAGTGACCACACAGACAGACAGAGTAGTGACCATACAGACAAACAGACTAGTGACCAAACAAACAAACAGAGTAACGACCATACAAACAAATAGAGTAGTGACCGTACAGACAAGCAGAGTAGTGACCGTACAGATAAACAGAGTAGTGACAGGAACAGACAAACAGGGTGTGACGGTACACAGCCAAACAGAGTAGTGACCATACAAACAGAGCAGTGACCATACAAACTAACAGAGTACTGACCATAAAGACAAACAGAGTAGTGACCATATAGTACAAACAGAGTAGTGACCATACAAACAGAGCAGTGACCATACAAACTAACAGAGTACTGACCATAAAGACAAACAGAGTAGTGACCCTACAGTACAACAGAGTAGTGACCATACAAACTAACAGAGTAATGACCATACAAACAGAGCAGTGACCATACAAAATAACAGAGTAGTGACCATAAAGACAAACAGAGTAGTGACCATATAGTACAAACAGAGTAGTGACCATACAAACAGAGCAGTGACCATACAAACTAACAGAGTACTGACCATACAAACAGAGCAGTGACCCTAGAGTACAAACAGAGCAGTGACCATACAAACTAACAGAGTACTGACCATAAAGACAAACAGAGTAGTGACCATATAGTACAAACAGAGTAGTGACCATACAAACTAACAGAGTAATGACCATACAAACAGAGCAGTGACCATACAAAGTAACAGAGTAGTGACCATACAGACAAACAGAGTAGTGACCATACAGTACAAACAGAGTAGTGACCCTACAGCCAAACAGAGTAGGAACCATACAAACAGAGAAGAGACCATACAAACAAAAACAGAGTAGTGACCAAAAAGACAGACAGAGTAGTGAGTAGTGACCATACAAAGAAACAGAATATTGACCATACAAAGAAACTGAATATTGACCAGAGTAGTGATCATACAAACAGAGTTAGTGACCATACAGACAGAGTAATGAATTTATAGACGAACAGAGTAGTGATCATACAAAAAGAGTCGTGACCATACAAACTAACAGAATATTGACCATACAAAGAAACAGAATATTTACTATACAACCTAACAGAGTAGTGACCATACACAAACAGAATAGTGACCATACAACCTAAAAGATAGGTGACCATACAAACAGAGTAGTGACCATACAAACAGAGTAGTGACCATACAAACAAACAGAGGACGTTCACAGGCATGGAGATGAAGTCATGGAAGATGATGTGAGAGTGAGAGTGAGAGTGGGGGAGAAAGAAGGAGACAGCAAGAGAGAGAGAGCAAGCGAGAGAGAGGGAGAGTGAGAGAGATATGTAGATTGTTTTCTGTTGGTGTCCCCAATTCTTAAACACATTTTGAAAGTTCACAGCTGGAAAAACAGCAGACCTCCAGAGAAGATGACCACTCAGTGGAAGAAGGTATAAAACAACAAACTGAGTAGTGTATAGCACAAGCCAGTGGTCTAACTAGTACAGTACAAGCCATAGTGGTTTAGCTAGTACAGTACATGCCACAGTGGTCTGACTAGAACAAAACATGCCACAGTGGTCTAACTAGTACAGCACATGCCAGTGGTCTAACTAGTACAGAACATACCACAGTGGTCTAACTAGTAGAGCAAAAGCCAGTGGTCTAACTAGTACAGCACATGCCACAATGGTCTAACGAATACAGCACATGCCACTGGTCTAACTAGTACAGCACTTGCCACAGTGGTCTAAATAGTACAGCACATGCCAGTGGTCTAACTAGTACAGAACATACCACAGTGGTCTAAATAGTACAGCACATGCCAGTGGTCTAACTAGTACAGAACATACCACAGTGGTCTAACCAGTACAGCACATGCCAGTGGTCTAACTAGTACAGAACATACCACAGTGGTCTAACTAGTACAGCAAAAGCCAGTGGTCTAACTAGTACAGCACATGCCACAATGGTTTAACGAATACACCACAAGCCAGTGGTCTAATTAGTACAGCACAAGCCGGAGTGGTTTAACTATTACAGCACAAGCCACAGTGGTTTAACTAGTACAAACATACCACAGTGGTCTAACTAGTACAGCACATGCCAGTGGTCTAACTAGTACAGCAAAAGCCAGTGGTCTAACTAGTACAGCACAAGCCGCAGTGGTTTAACTATTACAGCACAAGCCACAGTGGTTTAACTAGTACAAAACATACCACAGTGGTCTAACTAGTACAGCAAAAGCCAGTGGTCTAACTAGTACAGCACATGCCACAATGGTCTAACAAATACAGCACATACCACTGGTCTAACTAGCACAGCACATGCCACTGTGGTGTGACTAGTACAGCACATGCCAGTGGTCTAACTGGTACAGCACATTCCACAGTGGTCTAACTAGTACAGCACATGCCACCAGCAGCATAGCGCCCTGTATTCCACTGCTGGTTTGCTTCTAAAGCTAAGCAGGGTCGGGCCTGGTTACTCCCTGGATGGGAGACCAATGCTGCTGGAAGTGGTGTTGGAGGGCCTGTAGGAGGCACTCTTCCCTTGGGTCTAAAGATCATTCCCAATACCCCACGGTAGTGATGGGGACATCTGCCCTGCGTAGGGTGCTGTCTTTTGGATGGGACGTTAAACGGGTGTCCTGACTCTCTGTGGTCATTAAAAATCCCATGGCACTTATCGTAAGAGTAGGGGTGTTAACCCCGGTGTCATGGCCAAATTCCCAACCAGGCCTCACTTCAATCATGGCCACCTAATAATCCCCCTCCTTCCTAATTGGCATATATAACTACTCACCTTTCCACCTAATTGCTGATGTGTGGTGAGCGTTCTGGCGCAGAATGGCTGCCATGCATCACCCAAGTGGGTGCTACACGGTGGTGGATGAGGTGGGCTTTCCCACTCACTCTGTAAAGTACTTTGAAAAGCGCTATATAAATTGAATTTATTAATATTTTTATTATGCCACAGTGGACTAACTAGTACAGCTAAAGTCAGTGGTCTAATTAGTACAGGTACAACACAAGCCACAGTGGTCTAACTAGTACAGCACATGCCACAATGGTAAAACTAGTACAGCAAAATCAACAGTGGTCTAACTAGTACAACACAAGCCACAGTGGTCTAACTAGTACAGCACATGCCACAATGGTAAAACTAGTACAGCAAAATCAACAGTGGTCTAACTAGTACAACACAAGCCACAGTGGTCTAACTAGTACAACACATGCCACAGTGGTCTAACTATTACAGCACAAGCTACAGTGGTCTAATTAGAACAGCACATTGCATAGTGGTCTAACTAGTACAACACAAGCCACAGTGGTCTAACTAGTACAACATAAGCCACAGTGGTCTTACAATTACAGCACATGCATGCCACAGTGGTAAAACTAGTACAGCAAAATCAACAGTGGTCTAACTAGTACAGCACAAGCCACAGTGGTCTAACTAGTACAGCACAAGCCACGGTGGTCTAACTATTACAGCACATGCCACAGCGATCTAACTAGTACAGCAAAAGCCAGCAGTCTAACTTGTATAGTACAAGCCACAGTTGTCTAATTAGCACAGCACATGCCACTGTGGTGTGACTAGTACAGCACAAGCTAGTGATCTAACTAGTACAGCATATGCCACAGTGGTCTAACTAGTAGCAAATATCACCATGGAATAAATAGTGTACAGCAAAAGCCAGATATACTTCCATTAGACTTCAGTGTGAATGAGTTGTGTCCAAAATGCTATCTTTAGCCCCTTAACAGATGCTGTAAAAGAATCTTCAAATTCCAATGAAGTATCTCAACATTTCACAGACAATTTGAGTGCACCCAATAATAAGTGGAACATGTGCTTGTGGTGTTTTTTAAATGTTCTTTTTTAGTGTTATCGACACGTCCAGCCTTCATTTTCACCAACTTCACCAGCAGACACATTGTGTACTCTGTACTCTGTATTTTTGCACCGGTTTAGTGATTGTAGCGTTATTTATGTTGACCTTGTAATTGTCTACCTTTGGGTGAGTACATATAAAAAAATGTATATTTTAAGAGTAAGATCAAGCTAACAAACAACAATAAAAAATCATGAATAGCCTGTCCATCTTCATTAGCTCATTAGTTTATTCAGTTACTGTTCGTTAGAATTGGAAGAATGAGCAACAGTAAAGGTGATATGATGGTTGGTGTCGTATGCTAGCAGCATAGCGCCCAATATTCCATTGCTGTTTTGCTTCTAAAGCTAAGCAGTGTCAGGCCTGTTCGGTCCCTGAATGGGAGACCAATGCTGCTGGAAGTGGTGTTGTGGAGGGCCAGTAGGGGGCACTCTTCCCTCTGCGTAGGGTGCCGTCTTACATATGGGACACTAAAAGGGTGTTCTGACTGCTTTTGGTCACTAAAGATCCCATAGCACTTACCGTAACAGTAGGGGTGTTGTTAACAATATATCATGGCAACCAAATCATACCCAGGTTCCAATTGGCTCATTTATCCCCTTCCCTCCCCTCCCCTTCCCTCCCCCCACTTCTCCCCAGGCTCTTGCTGCTGAGAATAAGTTCAGTCAACTTTTCTGGTAAAATAAATTTAAACTAACTATGTGGTGGTACCAGCATCTCAGAAATTGTTAACCTCCTGGACTTTCACACACTAAGGTTTACAAAGTGTACATGATAATTTTATGTAAACCACATGAATTGTTGGATCCATCCTGCCTTGTGTCCTCAGTACATGCTACTGGTAATGGTGCAGAGAATATTGCCTAGGCACACATTAAGCCCTGTAATAACAATTGATCATCATGTAAATGCCACTCTGTACATAGGCATTGTGGCTGACCATATCCATCCCTGTATGGCCACAGTCTACCTGTTTACAAATGGACAATTCCAGAAAGATAACATCTCATGTCACAAATCATACATCATCTCAAGCTGTTTCCACAAACGTTACAGTGTCTTCAGTTTACTCCACTGGCCTGCACAGTCCTCAGATCTCAATCCAAGAAAGAACCTTTGGTTTGCAGCATGACTCACAATCTCTAAAGAACGTCTACAGCACCTGGTTGAATCCATGCAAGGAAGAATTCACGCTGTTCTCGAGACAAAATGGGGTCACTAGACCAATTATACTCAACTTTGGCCCTTTTCATTACAACTCTCTAATCCAGTGGTCCTCAAACCCTTCCATGGAGGGCCTAGTGTATGCAGGTTTTCGCTTTTACCTTGTACAAGCCTGATGGAGTAGCTCACTAATTGGTTAGTATCTCCCCTCACCTGGCAGTCTGGGTCCTAATTATTCTCTAATTGAAGGGAAAGACCAAAAACCAGCATACACTAGGCCCTCCATGGAAGGGTTTGAGGACCACTGCTCTAATCTGTGACTTATGTGGGTGCAATTATTGATGAGGTAGACCAGAACACCAGCAGGCTCCAGCCCTTGTAGGGTAATAGTTACTGTAAGTACCCCTGCCTGAACTAGTCACTCATAAATGCATTTCTATATCTTCCATAGCTTGTTCTACAATGGACTACCAAGATGGCTGTGCAATGGCTTCAATACATCACTTCCCATTAGTCATCTGGTGTATATACTGTATATGAACGACTGGTCCCATCCCCCACTCCTCATCCATCCCTCATCCTCATCCATTAGTCATCTGGTGTATATACTGTATATGAACGACTGGTCCCATCCCCCACTCCTCATCCATCCCTCATCCTCATCCATTAGTCATCTGGTGTATATACTGTATATGAACGACTGGTCCCATCCCCCACTCCTCACCACTAGGGTGGAGTTCCTCTGTCCTTCCTACTCATTCTATTTCATGCATCGTCCTCCTCTCTCGCAGCTAACATCCATCACCACGGAGTCATCCTCTAAACGCCCTCCCACCCTCTACCCCTGCAGAACGGCTGTAGCACTGACAGACACGCCGCTCTGCTCAGCTGTCCTCCAGGACTCATCACTTCATCTAGCCCCGATTGTCATTCAGAGGATGTCCATGACTGCCTCAGGTTGAGATGTATGGGGACAATACAGTTAAACTAATGAACTGTATGTTACAATACAATGAGTACTGCATGGCACTTTAAAAACAAATTTCACAACAACTCATAAATAATGGATTTACAATATCATTACGCACGCTGCAATGTTTAATCTGACAGTTTGGGCATATTTGCGTAGCTAGTTATCCAACTAACGGATCACCATGTGACACACTCTTGAGTCTGCCCCAAACTTCTACTCGAAGATTAGAATCGTGATCATAATAAATTACTACTCAGACGCCCAAAATTTAATTTAAGGGATTCAGTATTATTTACAACACACTGAATCTCTAAGAATTGTAAATAAATGAAAATGTCAAAAACACATTTGCTGGAGAGAGAGTGCTATATTTATTGACTATTGTAGAATCCCGTGGTGCTTTTTAACGCTACTTTCAGAGTGAGGCTTTAACTTTGAGTTAACCAATCATGGCCCTGGTTTCAAACAGCTCAGCCAATGAGCATCAAGGCCCTGGACCTTCTGCCCCCTCCAGCTGGAGTCACGGTGTGTAGTTCCCTACGTTCTGTTTCATCTGGATAAAGGGAAGGGATGATGTAATGGTGGTGAAAGCAGATTTTGACAGTTGAGGAGTTTCCACCCCCATCCCAGTAACATCTTTCCACCACACCCCCCCCAAAGGAGTTGGCCCCTCCTAGAGCTCCGCCAAAGAGACACAACAGATGTGCAGTGTGCATCAATCATCCTTGTTCTTTCATCGTGTGAAGATCCACACACGCAGTCTCAGAGAGACTGATACAGCACTGTATCGAGATGAACAGTCGAGTACAACACAAAGAACTAAAAACATCACTTTGTAACTTAGAGAGAAAAAAATAGAAAATGTACTGTAGTAACCAAGGACCTAAAACAAATCATACAAATCAAACAAGTCTGGGGTGAACAACTGAAAGAAACCACTGGAGTACATAGAGTCAAATCAAACACAACCTCACAAATAGTTGACATTTTTGTCGTTAGGCAAACGCTCATGTCCAAACCAACTTTTTCATACTGCTTCATTGAAAGCACAATGCTGCTTCTGAAAAAGCTCTGTCACCTGAGAGACACAGGACCCACCGGAGAGCATCAGTAGGTGTCCCTAACCCATTAGCCCCTATGCAAACATAATGAACATGACCATGTATGGTATGACTTGGTGTGGTAAACAAGGTGTAACTAGCACCACAGTTTGGTGCTGCATGTTCATATACAGCGTGTCAAAGATGTGGAGGAGGAAAATTAATAATGGAGCAGAACTTCCACATCAGGTATGAAACCTGTAATTAGTGACATGTCACTTACCTGATTTGAATTACATAATGGGCTAGCTAGTCCATTCACTAACAGACACAGTGAAGTGCTGTATGACGTAGGACGACCATGGCAGAAAGAGTAAAAATATAAAATAATGAAGGAGCTTTCACGTTAAATTGTTCCTCTCAGTGTCATCTGAGCTATGGCTATTGGCTGTACAATAGATGTGTTATAGGGTCCTTCTACTACTGTATGTTTACCTCCTCTAGTCAGAGAATTGATGGCAGAATTGTGTTTCTATGCGGACTGAAGCTCAGCTGGTTGTGTGAGTAGGAGAACAAGGTATATTATTTGGTTTAGGAAGTAAATGAGAGGGTTTGCTCCAGATGGGATGCGTGATGCCCTGAAGACAAAAACAGAGACACAGCCGGAGTGGATGGGAGAAGGTGAATGTCCTCCGGCTGATTCTGAGACATGATCACTGCATTCCTGGCTGCTTGGCTGCTGCCCAGGACATGTGACCACATTGCTAGATTAGCCTAGGCAAATCAAAGCCAAACTAGAACCACAAAACCCCACACATGACAGAGAGGCAGTGTGTGTGGTGCCTAATGAGCACATTTATCTGTGAAAGACTGTGTGTGCATAGCAAGGACGCTGATGTGATCGTCACAACATTAACACCATGAATTTGGTTTAGCCAATGGTGGTGGGCTGCAGCAATGCCTGGGGGACTCTTTGCGGATCCACCATGCTATGAACAGGATAAAGTTCTTATGAGCTCTGCAGCCCTATCAGCCCATCCAGATGATATATGATTCAGCTTTAACACTGGTACAAGCTCTCCAGCTGCTTTGCCAGACCCAAATCTCCCTGACCGAAATCTGCTTCTCTCAGACAGGGTGGAGAGCTGAGGAAAAGACACCTCCATATATATCACTGAGGTGGCTCCACACCATCCCCTCACGCCTCGCTCTCTCCCACACCACACGTTAACACTTCTACACACAGCTGACAGCCTGCAAAACAAATGTGTACAAGCAGCCAGAGTGTTACTTACAAAAGGAAGGCATTAAATCACACAATTCTCATTCAACACAATTATATACACACCACAACATATTAATGCCACAATGCAGTTTATTAGTTACACCCTTGGGTCCTGTTTCCCTCTAAACCAGCGATGCTCATTCCTGGTCCAGCGAGCCACAATTCCGTAGGTTTTAGTTCCAAACCAAATTTAGCACAGGTGACGCTAATTATTATTACGACGATGAAACAATACCTGGGGTTGCGACTAAAAACTAAATTCTGCAGGGCCTGGATTGAGTAAAAGGTGTAACGACATGTACTACAGAGATGTTAAAGTGATGCCACTAACAGCTTATTTAATCTCAAAGATGCTTATTAGATTGAGGTCAGGGGACTATGCAGGCCACTCAGATTTACCGAGCCAGTGCTTGTTGGACCAGGTTAGGCTTCTCGGGATTGTTGTTTCTTTTTATTGTGAGCTGTGAAGAGCGGAGCCCAGTGTGTTCATCTGCTGCAATAGCCCCTACATGACAAGGATCGACAAGTTGTGTTTTCAGAGATGCCTGTTTGTAGCCCGTCTGTTAACTGGCACAGTGTTTACCAGTCCTGTTCAACGATACTCATCTTCAAGCAGCCTTCCCCCAAAGGACCTCTATGGACCAGATTTGTTTTGTTTGACGCATTCTCTGTAAACCTCAGACACCGGTGTGTGAAAAGCCCAGGAGGGTGTACATTTCTGAAAATGCATACCTGAAAGAGACTATTAACCACACTGGTCGATTAAGGTACTTGTTTTGCACATTCTAAAATTCAATTGAATAGTATCTGAATGCATTGACGGCTGTCCGCCCGTATAATGCACCAAGTCACAGCAGTGTGAGTCACGGTCTGCAGGACCACGCGTTTTGAATGGAACAAGAATGTGTTGTGTAGCTTATTCTCTCAGAGCCCTTCTATCCTAACAGAGCTGCCAGCTGACAAACCCAGTACTGGCACGAAGCCCAGGGGAAGAAGAAACAACAGATGCCATCCTAAACCCGGCACATATCATCCAGGAGCCTGGGGCACCACTAGGCTAGGGCCACATCAAATACCCAACCATCTGAAGGAGGGAAGCCCTCACCAGGCTTCAGTGGGGTGGAAACTATGGAGATAACTGACACCCCACAGCCAAGCTCAGTGTCCACAAGGATCATTTGTCACCTGTCCTGAGTTCCAGCAAGGAGGCAGACATCATGCCACACCCAGCCTTCATCTCAGCAGTGAAAAGGGAAGATGTATTTCTTAGTGTCTGTTGCTCTGGCCTGTCTCAAAACAGAACATCTAAATCTGAAAGTAGGCTTCTCATAGCATTATTAACCACCTACTAGAAAACTTCAAAGCTAAGCTACAGCATGTTATGGAATGGTGTGAGGGTTTAAATTAATCTCACTGGGTTCAAAAGGTAAGCAGCTTCACTCATTATGTCTGAGTAACTGCAAACCTATGTGTTTGTTTTGTGTCTATGTCGACATATTATCTTCACAGGATTTAAAGGGGGTATTGACAGACAGATGGATATATAACATACTGGGTGTTGCTAGATGAAGAAACAAACAGACAGACAGACAGACAGACAGACAGGCAGGCAGGCAGGCAGGCAGGCAGGCAGGCAGGCAGGCAGACAGGCAGACAGGCAGACAGACAGACAGACAGACAGACAGACAGACAGGCAGACAGACAGACAGACAGAAAACACATTAAGTATTGCTATGAGGACAGACAGAGACAGACAGAGACAGACAGATAGACAGACAGAGAAACAGACAGACAGACAACACATTAAAGGACAATTCCACAGTTTCTTTACAATAGATGATTTATGTCATACACAATGGTTCCGAGAACAATCAAGAGTACATTTCGGATGCTCCTGTATTAGATTAGACCACGACCACAAGGTTCAGAATTCAAAGCGAATTTAGTACCTGCCCCTTAGCGAATAGCTTAAAGTGACGTCCAATGTAACCTACAGTACTGTAAGCCCGTGGCCTGTTAGCTATTCACTCTATCTAGTAACGTTTACAACTAGTCACAATATTGTCCAGGAGTGTCGGTACAGATTGAACAATAACCCATTACCAATAAGTTAAAATTTTATGACGCATTCATCCAAGTATATACACAAACAATACACACTAGATCATGCTTAACAGCTACACCCACGTCGAGTGACTGCTTTGGCCAAAGACAACATCTTGAGCTAGTTAGCCATTTACCGTATACTCTAATAATACAATCCGTCACTGATACTCTCGAAGTCGAACGAGAGCTATACCCCTTAGTTAGCTCCAATTGGTAAAGATTGATCAATATTCTGTCACAAATAAGTTTTAATAGGTCACATTCTTTCAAGTACATACACAAACAATACATGCTAGGTCATGCTTATCGAATCCTAACCTTTACTAGTGCTCTGGGCCTGGCTGGATATCCTGTTCATTTTCAGGATACTGAAGAACATTTACGAACACATCTGTCCATGTGAGTGTCGAAACTCAGATGATCTAGAAAACATATGTAATCATCTCCTTGGCTGGACGTGGTTGAAAGCAAAAATGGAGCCCTGTCCCACACTTTACAACAAACATTGGCTGGCCATTTTCCACACAAACAACAACAGTGCGAGTTTACCATGGGCCCAACGGCTTCACTGGTGGCCATTTCCAAAGCTGCAGTGGCTTGGTTCACCCGATATAGCTCCTGCTGTTGCTGTATTTCTTCATTGCTGTATTCTGGCTCTAACATGTGTGGTTGTATTTTACCATTCAATAACACTTGATCAAACTTGAAATCGCCCAGCTTCTGGTATTATTTTATCACTTGCTCTAGTCATTGTAGAAAAAAAATCCCTCTCTAACTCTTTAACATATATAATGGAAGGATGCAAGCAAAGAAAAACCTATTCTCTAACTCACTACGAAGGTTTAATCTACATCCAAAGGACAGCCTTCTCGCATCAGCTCCATACAGGGCGGGATAAATTAAGATCAGGAAGTGAACCAAACACATCACCTGAAACTAGCGGTAGTTTTGAAAAAAGTGACCTGTCACGTAAAATTTGGATATGTACGGTGGCTGTGTTTGGAATTACAAAATGCATTTAGACATTGTTTTCAGTGTCTGTCATGTGTGAAAAACACGACCGGCACAACAATCTGGGTTGTTAATGGGGCTGGAGGGATCCTTTAAATATTGCTAGACAGAAGGCCGGACAGATGGATGGACGGACGGACAACACATTAAGTATTGCTATAAGGACAGAGACAGACAGACGGACGGACGGACGGATGGATGGACAGACGGACGGACAACACATTAAGTATTGGTATAAGGACAGAGACAGACGGACGGACGGACGGACAAAACATTAAGTATTGCTTTAAGGACAGAGACAGACAGACAGACAGACAGACAGACAGACAGACAGACAGACAGACAGACAGACAGACAGACAGACAGACAGACAGACAGACAGACAGACAGACAGACAGACAGACAGACAGATGGAAACAGTATTGAAAGTAGTACAGAGAATGAAAAATGGTAAGCAAGATAAATAAAAACAGAGACTACTAGTAATTTACATTGTTGTATTTCCAATGACAAGTCATACATTGGCTTTATAAAAGCTGTGTTTCAGCTCTGGCACGTATCACTAGTATGTGCAGTGTCAAATAGAAACTGATTCTGTGTGTTACAAGATTCAGAAACTCCTACTCAAAATGTATACAACTTCGGTTTAAAAAGACTCAACGTATTATTGGCAAGCAAAAATCATGTTAACACCCACCCCACAGGCTTGTGGAGGACTACCAAATTGGTAAAACTTAAGAATGCTTTCTGATAGCTGCTGCAATTCTGTGTGTGAGATAAGAAAAGCGGCATGTGCAATGACTTCTGCAATAGCTAACTCAATATTCAGAATTACACAGCGCTGACTACCGCCGCTCAACAGCAGCTAGGGTCCCGTGGAGGTCTTCATCTGAAAGGCAGGGGAGAAGTAGGACGAGGTCTAATGTTTTTGATGGCCTGAGTGATGATAGAAGTCACAGTGGGGGTTCCAGATTGGTGGGAAAGGACAGAAGCGTTGGTAAAGCTCCTGTATTGATGTGTTTGTCAGTGACATCTGTGCTGTTATTGATCCGCCTATTGACTGCTAACTCTGCTGCCCACCGACTTTCGCTGGAGGTGGACAAAGAATAGTTGGTAATTGCATGCAGAAAATGCACACACTCACCAGCGAATACACGGTCATGCAAAACACACATGAAAGCCACAAGGATACACCGTAACAACAAACTATCATACAATGAAAGCTATGAAGGCGATGGAGGGTAAAAATATATTTTCCGAGATATATTTCCGAGATATATCGTACTAAACGGCAACAGTCACATTAACTGCCTCTGTACGGATGTCTCACTAACCCAAAACAAAAGTCATCCGGCACCCACAGTCCCCATTGTAACTCACATCCCCCTTCTACAAATGGAGAAAATAAATTCTGAAGAAAGAGGGCAGCATTAAAAAACAAACAGCTACTGGTCTGGAGAAAGAGCGTAATTAGACGAAAGGGAAACTGGAGCAGCAATGTGGAATATACAATTTGAAGTGGAGCCGGGGAGATACAGGAAAAGAGAAAGAGAGAAAGAAGAGTGTGAAAAGGCACAGATGCAAAAAGGATGAATGAGATACAGTAATGAGCGGAGGACGAAGGAGGCCCTTTACCGCATGGGTGACAGCACACAGTGCCTCCTGCTGGGCATCAGCTGAAAATACCCTCTTCCACCCCCACATGGCTCAGTCATGTCAGCATTCAGTGACAGAGAAATCAAAGGCTGCCCACTACCACTCACTGCATTACCAAAGTCAGGCACTCAAGTGTGCCATGTGTGTAAAATGGAGGCTCTACGGCACATAAACACCTTTGCTTTTCCATTTCTCTCCTTCTCTCTGTCATTAAGACCAACATCTCACCAGCGTTTTCACAATTTGATATTGGTGCAGTCACTGCTCACACGGCAGCCGTACGGGCCAGAGACAGCGTGCTAAATGACGCATGAAATAAAATAGTGGCACACACTACAACAGAACCTAATAACACATCACATTACAGAGATGAGAAACTATAGCATTACCATAGCAACCGTCAGGCACACAGCCGGAGGCCTCGAGCAGCGCAGTTGACAGAGGAGAGGAGAGAAAAAGTAAAGGACGGAGGAAATGAAAGGGAGGAGAAATCACAGTGGTCAAGGGATGGAGAGAATGGCCAGAGAGAGAGGAGATGGGACCAGAAGTGATTGATGGTTGAAGCTGGTTGTAATTAAAGGAGCAGGTTAAACAAAATCCAGAAGCTATTCCATACACTGAAAGTAGTCTGGCCTCTTGCACTTCAGTGCTCTACTAATGCAAAAACGGTCACATGACTTGCGATGTAGCTTGATGGAGGCTTTGCTCTGTTCCGATAACAATCTGAAAGGAATCCCAGCTACGTTAAGACATTTCAATGCACACAAACTCTGGTGTCCTTGAAACTTTTCCTTTTTATATTGGATTTTACATATACAGTGTTTCATAAATCCTTTTTAAAAGGATTTGAAGAGTGAATCCTGTTTCATTCGTGCCCAATAGAAAAAAGTTAACCAACGATGAAGTAGCTAAACATAACTTTTTTCAACTTGGATTATCAGTGTGTGAGCAACCGCAGGAATGATAGTCTTGAGCACAAACCTCCCTTGGTTGTTCAGCATTTTCTCTTCTGGAATGCGTCTCTGTTTTGCATTCACTACAATAAATCCAGTCCATGGAATAGGCTACAGTCGGAAAAGCTTTGTATTTTAGCATGCTTTGTTTTCGGTCTCTGTCGTTGGATATTTGGAACAGACAACAACATTAGTTTGGCTGTGGGGTTGAATCTATCAACATCATATTATACATTTATACTATTTAAAATAAATAATAAACGGCTACCTAGCATTTTCTCATATCTACCTAAGGATATAGAGTTAAGGACCAAAGGCCAGCTTACACAGACTGCTTCATAGAATTATGCCTTTCCCACACCTCCTACTTCTGACCTGGAACAGTAGTAACATACAATTCAGTTTCTTTCAATTCAGAGTCTTTCTTAAAATTCTGCACATGCCTGTTACCCATCTCCACTTCTCTGACAATCCAAAACATGAACGGTAAACTGTTGATGTTAACAAATATCTAAATGTTTAAGAAGGAAACATACTGTACATATCCTGACTCACCATTTCCTGACTAAACTGATACTACTTTTAAAAAAACTGTTAAGTTTGCCTTAGGCTTCGAATAAAAAAACAAATTTGTTGACAAATTGCGGATTTCAAAATCAGGGATTCACTGGCATAAGATCAGAGCAAGGCCCACATCCAGCTACATCAAATAGCTATTTGAGTACAGCACTAGGGGGAGAAAGAGGAGAAAAAGGGCAGAATCAGTGGTCTAGTTTCATGTATGGAATCACTTGGGAGGGTTTGGATTTAGGGTAAACTTCTTTAAGCATGCATAACTGTTTAATTCCAGATAAATAAATAGGTAGAGAACCGCTATGGAGCCCTAACATGTCAGGCATGCAGGTGTGTCAGTAATACTATGAACACGACAGTCTAGCATTACCAGTCTAGCATTACCAGTCTAGCATTACCAGTCTAACACTGTTTCAACTTACATTAGAGTATTCTGTCACATTGAAACACTCCACTACATCATTCCATGCTGACACTGTTTTAAACACTAAACAGTGTTAATTATATCTCCTGCTAAAAAAAGTGCAGGGCTTTCCCTGTCTCATGATGAGTGGTATGATTGACTGGTGTGCTAAACTGAGATGACCTCTGTCACTGGACGTCAAAGACCAGGGAACTTAGGTTTAACAACTCCTTGTGGCAGATTGGTCACATGAGAGCTAAATCAAAGTAATGAAAAGGCTATGTTTTCCCTCTGGCGCGTAGGGATTCTGGTATCACATCCTGTTTGATCGAGCAGCGTGGTAAAAACAGAAGCAGCATCGAATACACATAGCCACTGGGAGTTGCTGTGATAAAGCAGGGCCATAATCACAAATTGGATATAACAGAAATTGGCGAGAAACATATTAAAATGTAAAAAAGTGTGCCGCATTGAACATATTAAAAACTGCAGGCGTAGCACTCTGCCCATAAAGAACCATACAACATTCTCTGAAATCCCCACCTTCCAGTGACAGCTGCAGGCAGGCCGGGGGAGAGTGTAGAAGAGAGAGGGCTGCCATAGTTGAGCTAAATGTGAGCATCTGGAGCAGCGGGCTGGGCTGGGCTCTGTTGCCTACGGCCCTCCGGCTCCCCGGAACAGAGTGGCAGTGCCAACGCAGCCAAACACGCCGCCTGCCGCCGCAGTGTTTATTTTTACACCAGCTGGTGACCAAACAGGAGCTGATTGAGGTGGCCAAGCCATTCATGAAATAAACAATAAGTGGAAAAGGGGAGGAGGGATGAACTGTGAGAAGAGATGGAAAGAAATATGGAGGACCTAACATGATGTCCACTGAGGGGATCCACAACAATGGCCACGAGGAACGTCAACGGAAAGAATTTACATTTATGTAGAAAAAATAACAAAGAAATAAATTTATCAAATCTGTATACAGTAAGGTAACTCCTTCTAACAAGACTTTTGGTACAACATAATTTTGTTTAGACAATGTAAATATAGTTTCCAGTAAAAGATTTGAGTAAACCTTTCTAGCTATGAATTTGATTAAAATCATTGATGTAATGCTTTTAATAAATTACAGCTACAAAACTTGATTCTTCTAAGTACCTGCAACAAACGGGGATAGAGCATTTATAAGTCTGTCTTAAAGAAAAAGGAGGCAACCCAATAGCCTTTAAAGCAGATCCCATGACAGGCAGATGGATATTGGAGAGAAGCTCTGTCTGTTTGCGTTTGCCCGTGTGTCTGTTTGTGCCTCTGTGTGTTCGTGTACGTGTGTTTCAAGACAAATATGAAACGCATGCAAATGAGCCGAGATGCTGGAGGGACCTGGGGTAGGCGGCTCACCCGGCAAAATAGTTTAATATGCGTTTGGAAAAAATGTTTATCGTGCTGATAATGAATTTCATAAGAAGTCAAAATGCATTAGTGTGAAATACTTTATTGACACAGTAATGAAATTCAATTAAGGATATGAAAGTCATTCATGAACGACATGAGAAAAATGCTCTCCAATGCTTTGTAGAGAATTTTATGAAAAAATTAGCTGACCTCAGTGGATACTAATAATTTTATTATCTTCTTAAGCAATTTGAAAAAATCTAATTCTGACAAGATTATATTTCAACACACAAGCCTGATGAAAATGATTCATTATTGAAGTTAAATAATGCAAGTGCTGAATACATTATTTAAGCTATAACTATTAGACCTAATACACTATAATGTTAATATGAGCAGTTTTTAATCACAATACAGTACAATAGATCATATTGTAATTAGGGATACACATTATCTGATTATTAGGGGTACTCTGGTATGGAATAACCATATTGTAATTGATGGTATTAATATTATTATTGTGTTTTTCTCCTACTCTGTTGAATAACTCAAAATGTTTGTGGTAAAATGTTGTAGGCTGAAAGAAGAAGATACACGTAACTGCCCAAGACATTGAACATGATTCGCCCATAGTTGGCGCTAAAATAAGCAACCCAAAAATGGCTTGACAAAAAACCTGCCATTCGTACCCCGTTTGGTGTAAAGAGATGCCCTTTGGTGTACCTGTGTCATTCCTCATGAGAAACAAATTTGCCTCAATAACCCATAACGTCCACCATCTTGGATTTTTCTGTAGAGTGAACATTGACCACACCTATAAAAATGAACTTAAAAGCAACAAGGTAGGTCCTAAATGGCAGACAAAATGGCCGATCCGATGGTGTATTGACGCATGATGAAGTCACAGCATCGTATTCGCTGAACCGTACAAGCTAGAAAGTAATGGTTGGTAACATTACAAAGAGAGGGTCCTGTTGCAAAGAATGAGGGGTGATTTGTGTATGTGGGTTCATCACAACCGGTGGTATCGAGTCTAAAAGTTGAGAAGTACACAATTCAATTTGCGAATTTCACCATTCTGCCATTTCCACACCTTTTGACCTATTGTGCTCTATTTGTGTGTACCTGCCTTATTTCTCATGATGATCAAAAAAAGCCTCAAGAACCCATTAAGTTCACCATTTTGGATTTTCTGTACAGTGAAAATTTGACTAAACCTTTAAAAATTAACTTAAAATCAACCGTAGGTAAGATCGACCTGCCGTTTGGCATACAGGTGTCTCACACATGCCTCCCTATTTGGTCATCTGGAAAAGAGGGGGTTCTACTGCAAAGAATGAATGGTGAATGTGGGTTCAACACAGCCGGAGCTATCGAGTCTGAAATTGTGGTCACTATGAAAAATTACTTAAAATCAACTGTGGGTCGGATTGACCTGCCGTTTCGCATACAGGGGTCTCAAACAAGCCTACCTATAGGGTCATCTGGAATAAGAGATTCATTGTAAGATGGCAGACAAAATGCCAAACAGTTGGTCAATTGACACTTGAGATTGTCAAAGCGTCATATGCCCGGAACCGTATGTCCTAGGAACTGACGGTTGAGATTGTTGGAAAGAGGGGGTTCGGTTGCAAAGAATGAGTGGTAAATTGTCTATGTGGGTTTAAAACAGCTGGAAATATCGAGTCTCAAATTGTGGTCATATATTTGTCTGCAAGTTGAACATTTCCAAAACCTTCTCTGCTGGCCTAAATATAGTCAGAATATAAAAATTATATATTTATTTATGTTTTCATTAACACTATGTATTTCACAAAGTTCTTCTTTTGCAGGATATTTCAAGGAAAGTTTGAAATTGTAACAAAGTATGAAGGTAAAACAGTGACAAGTTATTTACTGGTAATTCGTTTTTTATTTTTTGTATAAGTTTTGCATTCAAGTTTTGTATTTGGAATTTGTTTTTCACTTTTAAAAATAGTTTTGAAAAAAAGTTTGAATGTTCGAAATCGAATGTGTGTCAGAGAAGAGAAACATCACATTTAAAAGAACTGTGCTGGAGTATTTCTTTATAATGACATAGAATAACATGTTACTATATGTCTGACTGTTTAATTTATATGCATGAATGTTATTAAGATTTTGAATTGAAAAGAATATTCAGATTCAAAATGGTATATTGTATTTTACATTGTTCTATAGGGTGTTAATAACTAGGCTAAGAGCTACTTTTGCTATATAGTTGTAATAATACTAATGGCAGAGTTGGGCAGAGGCAGACTGGCCATCTGGCAATTCTGGTAAATGCCAGAAAGGCTGGAGCATTTCTATAGGGATGGGAATAACCCCTCAAAATAAAAAATATATATATCCCGGTAAATTGCAATTGTGTTGAAAGACTGGTGGCCAGTGGGACTGTTTTTTATTGCTTGTGCAATTTTACTGTCATAATAATTCATATTAGGCCTTTGGCTAACTACTGGGAAAGTGAGTTGGATAGGTGATTGCGAGCTAGGCCTTCTTATCCAACAAGCTTATGTGAGTGTGATTGTCAGGTGTTCACATACTTCTGACTACATAGTGTATGTTGCAAGATTGGGGAAAAATGGCATATCAGCAATAACAAATGTATACAAAACAATTATTTGTTCATAACGCAGTACCAATTGACTTTTGGACTGTTGATTCCTATGGACACTAAAAAATGTGGGTATAAAAACAAGGATAATTCTTTGCATCATTTATGGTCACTATAGGCTGTTGGACTTCTCACCATTGGCAACTGAACAGCATCATGATTCTACTCCTGGTGAACTATAGACTATTGTTAAAGTCAACTTGGCCAATCGTCTGGCACTTACACCATACAATAGTATCGTTTTTGAAGCACTGCAACTTATACTATTTTCTGGTGACCAATATGGACACCCACACCATGAATGAAGCACAGCTGCTTTAAAAAATTCTACTCAACACATTAAAGTGGAAGTGACCGCATTTTAACTATTTCAAATTGTACTACAATATGTTGAGATATTACATTCAAATATAACATGGTGCCCCTGATAACATTACTCGATTTGATATTTTGTCTGAATGTTGTCAGTGAGTGTCTTTTCTTAGATATTTTTCAAGATGGTGGACAAAATGCCATATCAATTAACACATAAGCATGCAAAATTGTCAATTGTGTATAACTATTTGCCAAAGTGAAATGTGCTTTATTTCACAATTGGACATGTAGTTTATCATGCCCAATTGTGAAATAAAGCACATTTCACTTTGGCAAATAGTTATACACAAATGACAATTTTGCATGCTTATGTGTTAATTGATATAGCATTTTGTTTTAATGGCATTTTAAAATGTGCTTTATTTCACAATTGGGCATGTAGTTTATCATGTTGGCCATGTTTGGAGTACCCCGACATTATTTCTATTTAGCCTTATTTCAGTAGGACGTGGTCTGTGTATAAGCTTTCTTTAGAGATGGTGCATGTGTGTGTGTCCTATATCTGGGGACCATAGCAAAAACCTGAAGATTTTGTTTTTTGGCCAGTTTGATATTTGAGTCTATGTTTAGTGGGCCTAATGTAATAAATGCAATTAGTTTAAAGTGTATGCTATTTGTGTATGCTATAAAGTGTGTGTTATTTTAGGGTTATGGTAACTGTACGTACACACCGCCACAGACTTGAGCTTCCAAAGTTACCGGAAGTCATTCATTTTCAATGGAAGCCAGCTTCTCTCAGCTGCAAGGACCGGCAAATCAGTCGGCGTCGCGTTTTGGGCATTTTGGGCGTGTTGAGCGACCAGAACGTCAAGCAGAAAAGTTGAAGTTTGTATTACTTTATGGTAATGATTTATGACGCGGTTCAGCTGCTAACGACCAGCAACAAATCGAAATATAGACATCCTTTGATGACGGTCCTGGAGTGTGTCATGAACCCAACTCTCCGAGTCCGACGTCGACGTCTTCTCCGCAAATACAATAAAGAGCAGCACCAAACACAACAACTTCCCGATGATCCATAATGATCCAGTGATACACATATGAGGATGAGAGTTCAACTCTTATTGGAAATATGTTCCCTCGATTTAAGCGGGAATGCAATTCATTTGCTCACGATATATTTAAGGTATGCTAGTCCTACCTTATTTTGTCTGATCATACCACGTCAGAGCGGCCAAAGCGCCCAAAGCATCGAAAGCTTTCCTATACTTTTTTGACAAGCGTCCTTGACAGGGCGTCCAGAGCTTCTTTGGAAGCTCAAGTCTGTGGTGGTGTGTACGTACAGTAAGACGTTATGGCTTGGTTTACCTTTAGGCATACACTTTAGTTCATTAGTCCAGTTTAGGTTTTAAGTTAGGTTATAAGTTGGGAAATAGGTAATATATATAAGGTTTCTGATGAGTATACAGTATGTGTATGCTGTATGCCTTTTACTGGTAGAATGGGGTTGGGAATTTCCAGGGACCACAATATGATATTTTCACAATACATATATTCATTCTAATGATTGTATATATTGAAATTCAGTACTGTGATTTTTATTGTGATTTTTATTGCTATCTGATGTTTGAACCATATTGCTCACCATATGTCTGCTGCAGAAAAAAGAGAGAGCCAAAAGAAGGATTCGATTCGATCAATCATGAAAAACAAAGGTTCTAAAAAGCAAATATGCTCCCTTTTGAAAAGGTGACATACAGCTAGTGCGAAAATAATAATGCATTTTTGTCAAAACAATACAATTTGCTATACCGTAGATGATATATATCATCCAAAGTAATATCTTGTTATTCCCCACAGTAGTAGTGTCTTAGTACGTCTGTGTACCTAGCTGGTGGTTGCTGGAAGGAGCTGCGCATGCAGGGGGAGGCCAGTTTGCTCAAGCTGTCAAGGATGAGTTGGGATCCTCTCCAGGGTTAGTACATCTGTCAGAATAACAGCCTGCCTAGCTGCTGCTGAGCGAACACACCGTACCGTAGATGAGCACCTTTATACAAACATACAGTACACACAGCTACATAAATGTTTCCAATCACATTCATAGAAGACCATACAAAATACCAATATATATGCACAATACATATCGATTGCTCCGTCCAAACACGACACACACGTGTACACTCATGCACAAGCATCTAACACACAAACACACACCTTGGAAGTGTCATATAACAGGCCTGGTGGTTGAAAATGGATGGTTACCTGCAAGGCAGCCGACAGGGGGGGACAACCGGGTATGTTGTCCCTGGCCCAGTCCTGAGGGGGGCCCCAAATTTTGTTTTTGCCCAGTAATTTTTTTTAGTGGGGGGCCCAAAATGTGGAGTTTGTCCCGGGCTCACAGATTCCTGTCAGCAGCCCTGGTTACCTGAAGAGAAGTTCCTGCACTCCCTTCGTCCATAATTCATAGACTTGGTTATTTACTTTTGCGAGTTCATTCGTTCAGCAGATGAAACTGGGAAGTCTAGGTTAAAAGAGAAGGAACAGGAAGGAAGTGTGTGCAAGAGACAAACAGAGAGTGTAGATTATAGAATATGCACAATGAATAAGAATAGGTTGGCGGCCATTTCAAAGCCATATCTAATCACCCACATAGCGTAGCAGAGGCAATCAGATAGAGAAGCCTTAGACTTTTCCAACCCTGAGGCCAAATCTGGTTTGGTAATGACACTATGGACTGATAGACAAATATGAAATAATGTGATGTACGTATCTACCTGATATATGGTATTTCTGCATGTGATGTATGAAGTACTAGGCTCCCCATTCATCGTAGTGCAGTGACAGAGGGGCTGTAGCCAATAACAGAGACAGGGAAACAGAGCCAGGGCATCAGAGGAGTTTAGGGAGGACAGGTCTGGCACTGTGCAGGCAGACGGGGATAAACACAGTGAGCCCTATCTTACACCCAGCGCAATTGACTTTGTACACAAACGCATGTATCATTCCTATCTTACACCCGACGCATATGGGACTTTTCCCTCCACAGACGCCCGTCAGTAAATTAAGGAATGAACTTGCGTTCGTTGGGCGGTTCAGCGACAAGAAGAGGCGTGTTCCGGCGCAAATGTTCCCTGGTGATATCTTGCAGTCCCCGAAAACAATTCCGATCCTGATCAGGAAAAACCTGGTTTAAAGTCAGTGGCGTGTTATTCATATGCTATTTTAAGGGCGCATGCTTAACAATAATGTAGCGTCTGCACAACACGCATTCACTTTGCTCCTTTCATCTACATAAATGCAGCAGTTCTTTATTATTGCAATACATAATTAGAAGGGAAAATATTCCCACACGAGTCATTGTGATGTCCAAAAATGTGAAAAATAGGTATACATCTAGTGTACACATTTACTCAAATTATTCATAATGAATTATTTGCACTGATATACATCAACCTCAAGGGAACCCATTCAATCAACAAGTATACACACGTAATTTGCGATGCTAATAGTAAAATCACCCATGTCTTTACTCAGAATTACTCAGGCTCAAGCCACGACTCATTTAT
>JACXGM010012430.1:13936-24087 GCA_016801145.1 Umbra pygmaea | reverse complement strand
ATAGTATCACCACTATTGTACTGTCATCTATATTGTATAGTATCACCACTATTGTACTGTGTCATCTATATTGTATAGTATCACCACTATTGTACTGTCATCTATATTGTATAGTATCACCACTTTTGTCCTGTCATCTATATTGTATAGTATCACTACTATTGTACTGTCATCTATATTGTATAGTATCACCACGATTGTACTGTCATCTATATTGTATAGTATCACCATTATTGTACTGTGTCATCTATATTGTATAGTATCACTACTATTGTACTGTGTCATCTATATTGTATAGTATCACCACTATTGTACTGTGTCATCTATATTGTATAGTATCACTACTATTGTACTGTGTCTCTACTTTGTCATGTCTAATGTATAGTATCACTACTATTGTACTGTGTCTCTACTTTGTCATGTCTAATGTATCGTATCACAAATATTGTACTGTATCATCTTTATTGTATAGTATCACCACTATTGTACTTTGTCATCTCTAATGTATTGTATCACCACTAATCTACTGTATCATCTCTATTGTGTAGCATCACCACTATTGTAATGTATCATCTTTATTGTATAGTATCACTACTATTGTACTATATGATCTATATAATAGTTTTGGCATTATTGTACTGTCATCTCCATTGAATTGTATCATCACTATTGTAGTGCATAATCATCATGGTGTGTTAGTTTTACAGTGTGTAATGTGTTATAGTGTGTGAAATACACTCACTGGCCACTTCATTAGGTACATCTGTTCAACGGCTTTTTAAGGCAAATATCTCAGCCAATCACCTGTCAATGCATTTAGGCATGTAGTCATGTTCAAGATGATCTGCTGAAATTCTAAATTGATTTAAGTGACTTTGAACATGGCATGGATTTTGGTGCCAGGCGGGCTTGTTTGAGTATTTCAGAAAGTGCTGATCTATTGGGATATTCCTGCACACCCATCTCTACGGTTTATAGAGAATGGTCAGAAAACAATATTTGGACCAAAATGCCTCGTTGATGGCAGAGGTCAGAGGAGAATGACCAGACTGGTTTGAGCTGATAGAAAGGCAACAGTAACTGAAATAACCACTCGTAACAACCAAGGTATACAGAAGAGAATCGCTGAACCCACAAAACTTTGAACCATGAAACAGATGGGCTAGAGCAGCAGAAGACCACACCGAGTGCCACTCCTGTCAGCTAAGAACAGGAAAGTGAAGCTACAATTTGCACAACCCACCACAATTGGATATTCAGATGCTAGGGTCAGAATTTGGCATAAACAAAATGAAAGCATGGATCCATCCTGCCTTGTATCAACTGTTCATGTTGCTGGTAGTGGTGTAAAGGTGTGGGGATACTTTCTTGGGAAACTTTGGGCCCCTTTGTACCAAATGTGCATTGTTTAAGTTTTTTTATTTTACATTTATTTAACCAGGATAATCTCTCTGAGATTAAAAATCTCTTTCACAGGAGTGTCCTGGCCAAGAAGAGGCAGCAGTTACAATCACAAACTTACAAATCAAGACAACAAGTATAAAATTAAAACACTTAAAAACAATTGCACATCATTGAGTCTTCTTCAAGTGACCAAATAATAGATTTAAACTGTTCCATAGACACCAGAGTGTGTAATTTCAGTTTCGTTTGGAGTAGATTCCATTCAAATGGAGCTGCATACATTAAAAACCCTTTTTCCCAGTTGAGTTCTTACAGATGGAACAGATAGAGTAAAACAATTTTCAGACCGGAGTGAATATTTCCCAACAGTTTTCTTTTGAATTAGAAAACCTAAATAAGAAGGAAACAACCCCAGAATAGTTTTATAAATAAATGCTTTTTTAAAGTGCCACAGCCTACCTGAGTATTGTTGCTGACCATGTCCATTCCTTTACGACCACAGTGTACCCATCTTCTAATTTCTCCTTCCAGCAGGAAAATGCACCATGTCACAAAGCTCACATCATATCTAACTGGTTTGTTGAAAATGATAATGAGTTCACTATAATCAAATGTCCTCCACAGTCACCAGAGCTCCTCCAATCCAATCGAACACTTTTGGGATCTGGTGGAACGGGAGATTTGCATCATGGATGTGCAGCTGACAAACCTGCAGCAGTTGCTTGATGTAATAATGTCAATATGGACCAAAATCTCTGAGCAATGTTTCCAGCACCTTGTCGAATCTATGCCGCAAAGAATGAAGACCGTTGGCACACGCACACTGTATCTTTCGCTCCCCGAGTCTGTCACTCACCCTCTCAGTTTCTCCGTAGCATCTAAATATAGAGACGACCAAAGAACTCTCTCTCTCAATTTCGCAGGACTGTAACTGGCCAACCGGCCGTCAAATTAAAATATGACAGCCCGTTCGGCCCGGAATGGACCAGCCGTTGTGGAAAACTCCAGAACCTCACGATGGCCAGTCCGCCTCTGGTTATAGTGTTTACTGTGTGTGTTACAGTGTGTACTGTGTGTGTTAGTGTGCACTGTGTGTGTTACAGTGTAATGTGTGTGTTACAGTGTGTAATGTGTGTATTACACTGTGTGCTCTCCCTCTCTTTAGCCTGTAACGTGTGGTACCTAGGCTCAGTAGAGCTGGAGTCTCTGACAGGCTACCAGGCTGTGCAGAAAGCAACAAGTCACACCCTGGGCATGGAGCCTCCACCCACGTCCACAGTTGTCCACTTCAAGGTGTCAGCCCAGGGCATCACCCTCACAGACAACCAGAGGAAGTGAGTCACACCAACCTTCAGATCATACCCACTCATGTGCCCACACATGAAATGTGAAGAACCTTAAAACAGATATTGTATACAGTACCTGCACTACAAAATACTCACCTCTTCTCTGTCTCTCACTTTCTGTGTCTGTCTGTCTGTTTCTAGGCTTTTCTTCAGGAGACACTACAATGTCAACACTGTCATATTCTGTGCCCTTGACCCTCAGGACCGCAAGTAAGTATTGTATAGTCTCCTATGTGTTTGTGTCTGTGTTTCACACAATCATGCAAGGAAAGTAACACTATAATCCTCTCACCAGGTGGACAAGAGATGGCTGCTCCTCTGCTAAGTATGTCTATATATTTATATATAGTCTGTCTGTCTGTCTGTCTGTCTGTCTGTCTGTCTGTCTGTCTGTCTGTCTGTCTGTCTGTCTATATGTTTATTCATACATGACCGGTCAAATGTGTTGATAGGAACTCACCAATGTGCCATTAAATTGATTAAAACATATCAAAGAAATTATCAATGTTGCAAATGTATATTACTGTTGTAAATTAAATATTAATGATTAACATTTCACAAACAACAGCAAAGCCACATTTTCTTCATCCATTAATTCAGTGTCCTGATGATGAAACCTTTAGCTTATCTATAATTCATGATAAATTTAATGGCATTTTGGTGAATGAATGTATCAATTTCTAAGAAAATACATGTAAATTCCTGTTTATTCTAAAACTTTTGACCAACCCGTCTGTATGTCTAGAGCTACTTTTGAACAAATTCAGGTATTGGTTCAATCCCGTGTTTGCCAATTAGTTTCAGGTGCATTATTTTCTGACCATAGCTTGTGAATCTTCTGTTTCGTTGTTGATGCTACATTCTTATTCTGCTTCCCTGCTGGTTTTTCTGCTGTTAGGATATTTGGTTTTGTGGCGAGGAAGTCAATGAGTGGGACGGAGAATGTGTGTCACCTTTTTGCTGAGCAGGACCCAGAACAACCTGCCAGTGCCATCGTCAACTTCGTTTCCAAAGTGATGATTGGCTCAACAAAGAAATAAAGCCTGCTGGTGCAGACTTCAGTGCTGCTGTTGAGAATAATGAGCGTCATTGAAGGACACTACCAGCAGAGGGCAGCATCTATCCAATTATGCAATCTTTACCTGATGTGTAGGGTGACGTCCCTTGACACTCGTTTGAGTCTATCTACATCTGTTCCTAAACGTTTCACAGAAGCAAATTGAAGATGTAACCTTAAGAAACCCAACACGTATTAGAACCTGTCTGCTTATCACAGGATGCTGATCGGAAGAGCGATGCTTGTGGTACAGGCTTTTATGATACACACGGTTTCATTACAGCAACCCGTTGCTCTGAACCGCCACCTCTAATCATGTTTATAGGGTCAGGACGCCATTGTAATGGAAGAGAACATCGTTCATGAACGATTAATATGTTAATGAAGACAACGTTGTGTATTTTCAATCAATGGTACACAGAATTAGTCGCTGTCTTCATCTGTCAGTCACAGTTACAAAGACAACAAAGAAATGGGTCACTTTAGCTAATTAATTTGAACAAATATTGTAAATACAACGCAATATACTCAATCTACAATCTAGTGTGTAATGTGGGCCTGAAGACACGTGTATCAACAGCGCTGGGACTTTAGGTCTGGTGAGAAAAAGTTAACATGCTAGTTCTAACTGAGTTGTGTTTAGTTCCACGGTAAAGTCGTAGTTTATGTTTACCCCAAATCAATGATCACTAGACAGTTCAGGTGGCACTGCTGTGGTTAAAAGCAGTGTGTGACGACTGTCATATTTTCAATGAATTTTCACTGAATTTACAGGGAGATTGTTTATAAATCTTCCTAATTATATGATAAATACGGTCCATTTATGAACATTATTGAAGTTATGATAAAAGGGCTCAATTTTATTTTACTATATTCTCATGATAAGATAACTCTTGTCCATTTTGTTCCTGTTGCTATGATGAATGGGGTACCCAGCATATATTCCCAGGATATCTTCTCTTAGACAAAGCTCATAATCCAGATAACTCTTTGTATCAGATTTGAACAGAGATAAGAATGATTAATTATTGATGTGAATACATGTTTAATTGTACAGTATTTGATAACATAATTGTCTTTGTATATTTTTAACATGATGATTGAAAGAAGAAAGAACTCTCCTCAACACTGAAAACATTGCAACACATTGGTTTGACGAGTACTTTAACGAAGTTCTTGGGAAAGGTAACTGCTTTAGATGAGTGTACTGTAAGGAACATGGGCCCATTTAGGATGGCCCTAAAACTCTTGCATATTGGTAAGTTGATGGGCTTGTTAGGGAACGATGCTACATGTCTGTACGTCATGGGTACTCTGTTGTAAGAAAGTGTACATTTATGTTGTATAGTCTCCTCACTCCCATTTTTCATATAATAAAACAATCTAAACTTATATACTGTATCTAATTGTGCTTACACAAATGGTCACAATTGCTTTGTTTTACTTATTGATCCGGTATAAATATGTTTTACAGTAATTGTTCTTCTCACCAATCACATCATTTCTTTTCAACATCAGATCATTTGAACAAATGTTGAACAAATAGTTTATATTTTAATCTATACAACACATAAAAAATAGCTAACTTCAAATTCACAATACTAATTAAGATATGAAATATTTACAAATTTACAGATTTATTGTCCATTTACCAACTTCTGTGAAGCTGTACTCTCATTACATTTATTTGAATATTTCTGCCAGTAGATGGCGATGGACAATCACAAAATAAAACTGTGGTGTGTGTCAGGTGTGTCAGGTGTGTGTGTGTGTGTATGTGTGCATGCGTGCGTGTGTGTGCCCTCAAAAAAAAGTAAACTGACAATTGGCCAGTCTTCATTACGAAAAAAATTAGTTCTAGCAGTGGGTTTAGGTTTACTGTAAAACGTACAATTGGGTTTTTTGTTAAAATTGGTGTTTCATTGTGGTTTAGACATTACCGGTTATGGGTTAAGTGCTTAAGGCCATGTTAAGTTTAGTAATAGAATTTAGATTATTTAGGTCAAAGTTAGGATTAGGTTCATATTATAGGTTTAGGGCTAGAGGACAGGGAAAATAGATTTGTGTTAGATCTCAGTTTCCACCATGGATAGAAATAGAAATGTGTACAGTATGTGTGTGCATATGGGTTACAAAATTTCTTTAAATAACAGTTTTGATTAACCCTTTAAGAAGAGTCATAGTTTGTTGTCAGCTTTCCAGACTTGGTAACACACACTTTGTCTTTCTGTCCATGTGGGGACCTGAAACCTAACCCTGACCCCAAAATCCATGTTCCCTATTTTCTAATCCTAACCATAACATGCATAACATTTATGCCTAAACTTAACCTAGACCTAATTCCTAAAACTATCCCTGCCTGATAATGCAAAATGTTTGTTTTACTATAAAAAACCCTAAGCTTAAAATGTAATTTTCTCTAGTGAGGAACTGCCAAAAAACGTTGTGGTAACCTATTTTCCAGGTTGTATTACCTTACTTTGTACACCTCGACATAGAAAAACAAACACGTCTTCAACCTGCCTAAACCTAATCACTAATGCTAACCTTATCCCAAATTCCAAACCCCTAATAACAACAAAGAAACACTTGTAGATGTCTCTGTACATGTCTACACATGCTGGTCCAACCACACTGAAACTCATAGAAAATAAGTGTTTCTTCTGGTGTGTGTATGTCTGTGCGTGTTTGTGTGTTGGACGGACAGTTAGAGCATTTGAATCGTCAGTATTCATATACATCTGTGTGCACTGTCTGTCAGCATCTTTGTGTTTGGATATTCATTTATGTGTGTGTAAGTGTGTGTGGGGGCAGGGTGGGGTTGTGTGTGTGGGTATGCATTTATGTGTGTGTAAGTGTGTGTGGGGGCAGGGTGGGGTTGTGTGTGTGGGTATGTGTACAAAATGAATGCATGGGTCTTTGAACACATTATGTTTAATTTATTTTTTATTTCACAATTACTTAAACAAGGAAAGCCATTTGAGAGCTGGTTCTCATTTTCAATGGCATCCTGTCCAAGAAACGCATGACAGTGCAAAGATGTCATGAAGTTTCACATATGATATGATGTCATACTGTTCGTATATGTGTGTTTGTGTGACAGTCTGTCTTTGACAGTGTGTGTACAACTGCACTAGATCAGGTGTACAATTTCTGATGAGTTCAGTGATGTGTCCAGACCTGGTTGTGACTGTGTGGTATCGGCCAGGTTTTAATTGAATGGCACTCTATTCATCACAAATATCTTGTGAATACGAAGAACCAGAGCAGGGCCGTGTCTGTGTCCGACTGCCTGGATGTCTGAAGTCCTGCATGGGCAGGAGAGGGGCGGCAAGTGGGGTGGGGGGTGAGGGGGGCGGACAGATGACCTCACCACCATGGGAAACTTTCCCACAGCCTGCACACAAAGAAGGCCGTCAAAAGGTAAAAAGGAAAAGAATGAAAAGAAATTTAACACAGTCTGTAAAAAAAACTAGTTTGGAAAAAAATGCTTAGCTACAGATAAGAAGTGGTTGTGAAAAAGTGGGACACTTGTTTCTAAGTCATTTATTCAAAGAATCATAAAATACTGTATATGTTTTGAGTCAGGGAAGATGTAAGAGACCACTTCACAAAAATAAGCAACTTCAATTTTCTACTCCCTCCCCAAACTTATTAATTGGTCTAGTTATAGTATACAGATATATAAGAAGTGCAGTTGGTCTACATTTAATTTAAACTGACTTTAAATGGGAATGTAACTTTCTTTTTAAAATGTTGAATCATTTTAAATGGTTCTTTTATTGTAATTTTAGAATTTTTTTCTTTAAAATGAAAATTTGTTAGACAATTAACTTGATTACACATTTAGCTTGGGGACAGTGCAGGAATATTATTAAGATCTTGGTAAGAAATGAGCAGCCATTAGGACTGCTGTGTTTTTGCTATTTTTAAAGGTATCTGCTGGTGATTTAGTGGCTTTCGATGGTCAACCAATGCACAATTTTACCTGATCATCAGAAACATTGGGTATAATGTCAAGATTGGACAGTAATTGGATTTGTTGTCTAGGGCCCAGTTTACCGGTAGCAATGTAAGTTAGTCTTTACGAGTGCTTTAAAAATGCATTTTTCTGCCAACAACTGAAGATCTAGCATGTTCCTCTAGAAGGGTGAGATATTCCTAATGAAGGGTGAGAATTTGCCAGATATGTCGTTAATCCTCATGAGAATACTGTGAATGGGGTGTTCCAGTGGTCTGGGTGCCTCCGGTGCACATGTGCTGCTGTAGCGCCGGTTAGAATCTGGCCCACTGCTCTACACCTCCCCCATGTCAAACAGAGCATTACATTAAAGAAGGAAAAAATAACTTTCGAAATTTGAACACCAGGAGTTTAAAGTAATTGCAAAGAATGAAGGTAGAGCTGATCTCAGAACAACCTTCTCAATTCAGATATGACCTCATATTATAATTATTCCACAGTACAATTTACCACTCAGCTAAAGTTTTCTGTGTTCACACCAGTGAAGGCTGGTGAGCCTTAATTGGAAAGTCCTCATATTAATGTTGGACCTATAGTAAATGGAATGGAGTTAAACACATTAAACCCATTCTCAGTGACCAATGCATTACTAAAGTCCAGACATTAATGAGTCCATCCTCCTCAATTAAGTCTCCACTGGTTCACAGAGAGAAAGATGAACTTGTATATAGTGTTGAGTGGATCTACACTCACCTAAAGGATTATTAGGAACACCCGTTCAATTTCCCCTTAATGCCTTAATGATCTACTCAACCAATCACATGGCAGTTGCTTCAATGCATTTAGGGGTGTGGTCCTGGTCAAGACAATCTCCTGAACTCCAAACTGAATGTCAGAATGGGAAAGAAAGGCGATTTAAGAAATTTTGAGCGTGGCGTGGTTGTTGGTGCCAGACGGGCCGGTCTGAGTATTTCACAATCTGCTCAGTTACTGGGATTTTCACGCACAACCATTTCTAGGGTTTATAAAGAATGGTGTGAAAAGGGAAAAACATCCAGTATGCAGCAGTCCTGTGGGCGAAAAATGCGTTGTTGATGCTAGAGGTCAGAGGAGAATGGGCCGACTACTTCAAGCTGATAGAAGGGCAACTTTGACTGAAATAATCACTTGTTACAACCGAGATATGCAGCAAAGCATTTGTGAAGCCACAACACGCACAACCTTGAGGCGGATGGGCTACAACAGCAGAAGACCCCACCGGGTACCACTCATCTCCACTACAAATAGGAAAAAGAGGCTACAATTTGCAAGAGCACATCAAAATTGGACAGTTGAAGACTGGAAAAATGTTGCCTGGTCTGATGAGTCTCGATTTCTGTTGAGACATTCACATGGTAGAGTCAGAATTTGGCGTAAACAGAATGAGAACATGGATCCATCATGCCTTGTTACCACTGTGCAGGCTGGTGGTGTTGGTATAATGGTGTGGGGGATGTTTTCTTGCCACACTTTAGGCCCCTTAGTGCCAATTGGGTATCGTTTAAATGCCACGGCCTACCTGAGCATTGTTTCTGACCATGTCCATCCCTTTATGGCCACCATGTACACATCCTCTTACGACTACTTCCAGCAGGATAATGCACCATGTCACAAAGCTCGAATCATTTCAAATTGGTTTCTTGATCATGACAATGAGTTCACTGTACTAAAATGGCCCCCACAGTCACCAGACTTCAACCCAGTAGAGCATATTTGGGATGTGGTGGAACGGGAGCTACGTGCCCTGGATGTGCATCCCACAAATCTCCATCAACTGCAAGATGCTATCCTTGTGGGCCAACATTTCTAAAGAATGCTTTCAGCACCTTGTTGAATCAATGCCACGTAGAATTGAAGAAGTCCTGAAGGTGAAAGGGGGTCAAACACAGTATTAGTATGGTGTTCTTAATAATCCTGTAGGTGAATGTATTCTATGTATGAGAAGACATGGAAGCGCAAAAGATGCACTTTGATTTTGTTTTGTTCAGAAGCATTTATTTTTTAAGTGTAAATGCAAATGCATACCACACCTATTGTAGGGGATGCACTCGCTTGGTTTGTAGTTTATCTCAGATCGCTAGCTCATCTTCCTCTGGTAGAGTTGTGGCAAGAGTCCAGACGCTAGTTATTATCTTAAAGTGAGCTGCTAATTGCTCTTGCATTTGAGACCAATATGGCAAATGAATGTTTGTGCAACTATTTTACTTTTGTAGCGATGGTTTTTAAGAAAAAGCTTGGTGATTTTATTCCTGCTCTGAAGTAGGTTCTAAGTAGGATCTCTCGCTCTCCCTCTCTCTCTCTCTCTCTCTCTCTCTCTCTCTCTCTCTCTCTCTCTCTCTCTCTC
>JACXGM010012430.1:0-13836 GCA_016801145.1 Umbra pygmaea | reverse complement strand
AAGGGTTTTATTAGCAAATCAAAATAAAATAAACATATATAAATATATAAAATAAATACAAATAATATAAAAATAAATAAATAGATATTGTACACAACTTTTAAAAGATGAAGGCACTTTCAGTGTTAAATTTAGGGTGATGCGAGGATCTTACAATAGAGCACTAACTTCAACACACAGAGCTTCAATCGCTTTGGTTGGTGTCTACTCTTCATCTGGCCTTGGTCCTATCAGCTTGGGGGCTGCACCGCAGAACTCACCTAGCATGACTGACGTTCCTGCTAATCCAGCTAGTTTGGTTAGCGCTGTTCGTCACTTGCCATCTACAATAGCTGTTTGGTAAGTTGTGATCCAGAGATCTTGATAATAGGGGATCCTGGTGCTATCAACTACTGCCTCTCCGGTGGCAAGGTGGTCGACCTAATTGAATTAATACCAACACTCATCATCATGTATCCCACTGTTAAAATAATTGTAACACACGTAGGGACGAATGACATTATGGCTAGAAGTTCCAAAAAACTACAAGCTGACCTTGAGTCCCTGTGTTACACAATTGAGAGCCTGGGAAGACGCTGTTTGATGTCTGGCCCCGTTCCAACACTTTCTAAAAGCTCTGAACGTTTTAGTAGACTCTGCAGACTCCACAACTGGTTAAAAAACGTTTGTTCTACTGCAGGATATGACTTTATCTAAACTTTTGATTATTTTTGGACTAATAGAAGCCTGTACAGATCAGGTGGTGTGCACCCTAATAGAAAGGCAACCAAGCAGTTGACTACTAATTTTATCCAGTTTATAGCATTAAGTTATTCTGATATGCACCACGGCAGGACTCTATCCAGAATTTTGTGCCTTCCACTGTTACATCCAACTCTTAACAGTGTGGGTCCTGCCACTGTGTGCTTTGACTCTCAAATACAGTTTGTGGAATAGCCAATCTAGGCCTGACTCCATAGCTAATTATGTGCAAGCACTTTAAAGTTGGGACTCTTCAATGTCAGAGTCCTCAATAACAATACTTTCATTGTCAATGATATTATACAATCTCATGAACTTGATTATATTCTTCTTACTGAGACTTGGCTTGATGAAACTGGTAACAAAGAACTGATTGAAGCTTCACCATCTAATTTCTAATTTTCAGGCCCAACAAGAAGGGCGGTGGTGTTGCAGCTATTTTTTCAAACATTTTATCATGTAAAAACATCTCCTTTGGTTTATACTCTACTTTTGAGTATTGAGCTCAAGTAATGAGATCTGTTCATCCCTGGCTAGTGCTCACAGTTTACCGCCCTCCAAGGCAAAAAGGGCTTTCTATCAGAATTTGGTGAGCTTTTATCAAACATTACTGTTGAGTATGACTGATATTATGTGTAATATATACATTATATATTTATTTTCCTGTTTAGCCATTAGCGTCTGTGCCGCTAAAAACAGCACGTAGGCTTGCTGTACATGTGTATATTTATATATATTTATAGTGCAACTATCTATAAGGGTACACTGCATAATCGTGTATGTTTCCTGACTTCACAAATAAAGACAACATTTGATCTAAAACAATTAACATCTACCGGTCTCTTGATCTCCCTCTCTACACCTACACGCTATTGTTACAAAATGTCCAGCCTCATAAGAGAGAGCTTCAGATCAACGGCAGGAAAACCCACGGCGGAGAGCTTTTCCCTGGCTCTGGGAGGGCTGTATGTTGGGGGCACACGGGCGGCTCACCCTCTCTTTTTTCCCACCTTGGAGAGAGAGCAGCCCAAGACGCGATTCCATCTTGTTTCAATGTGGGACTCTGATTCCAACCTGGAGGAGGAACAGGAGGATTTTGGCCCATATTCCTCAGACGAAGAGGAGTATGAGGAGGAGAACTGGTGTCTCCCCAAGAAAATTTTGGGGGGGCTATAGGCCTTTCAAGCAGGCCAAAGTAACCATGGATGGGCAGCCAGGGCATGCAGCATTAGCCCGACCAGGGGCCTGTGTGGCACCATGTACACCCGCCAGTGAGCCATGGTGGGTGTACACAGACATTCCACCTGCCACAGACCCCTTTGCCGACATCCAGCTAATGCTGCCTCCATTACAACATGCCCAGGCTGCTGATGTCCCACTGCCAGCTCATCACGAGACCCCAGCTCAGCCGGCTCCACTACAGGCCCCTGCGCAGCTCTCACCTCCACCCCAGGAGTTTGTAGACGATGCAGTGCTGGATTATACAGAGCCAACTTCAGCACTGGATTTCTTGGGACCCCCTGAACAGCCTGACCCAGGGCCTCCTACTCAGCCTGCCACGCCTCCAGCCCGGCCAGCAGAGGCATCCTTTCAGGCTCTGGCCTAGCCTGCCACGCCTCCAGCCAAGCCAGGAGAGGTGTCCTTCCAGGCTCTGGCCTAGCCTGCCATGCCTCCAGCCAAGCCAAAAGAGGCGTCCTTCCAGGCTCTAGCTCAGCCTGCCATGTCACCCGCCAAGCCAGCAGAGGCGTCCTTCCAGGCTCTGGCCCAGGCTGCCACGCCTCCAGCCAAGCCAGCATAGGTGTCCGTCCAGGCTCTGGTCCTCACAGACCAATACCTGATGAATTTCAGATCTCTGAGAAAGGTACTGAATTTGTATCTTTCTTCAAATTGAAAATGTCCAATATTAGTAATAACATTGTGTCTTCCTCTGCTGGTGGCTGTGACCACTCCTCATTTACTCAGTGCCATGTTGTTAGCACTCTCTCCAACTTCAGTCGTTGAGTTCTCCAACATGTGCTCTTGACCTGATGTCTACTAAGTTGTTAAAAAATGTTTTCAGCTGTTTGGTTGATGACGTCCTTGAGAGGAGTACTTGTTAATGCCTCCCTTCTCTCTGGAACATTCCCTGAACGGGCTCATCCTTTTTAACTGGGAGAACGTTTTCTGTGAGTATTGGCAACTATGAATCTGATGTATTTGACATTCCTTATGGAGTCCCACAAGAGTCAATTGTTGGTCCACTGCTGTTTAACTTGTATATAATCCCACTTGAAACCATCATTCAGCAATACAACATTTCTTACCACTCGTATGCTGATGACACGCAGTTATACATATCAGTATCTGCCGACTACCTTAACCCAGTGAATAACCTCATCAAGTGTATTGGCGATATCAAGTATTGATTGGCTGAAAACGTTTTACAACTTAATGAAGAAAAAACAGAGATTCTTTTAGTAGTTCCCAATGCTGTGCGTCAAAAGATGCAATCCTTATTATCTCCCCTGTCGGTTAAACCTTGTGAGCATGCCAAAAACTTGGGTGTGATTTTAGATGCTGATCTTAATTTCCAGAAGCACATGTCCAGTATCTCCTACACTGCCTTTTATCATCTTAGAAATGTATCTAAATTAGATGATTAATGTCACAATCAGACTCTGAAAAGCTGGTTCATGCTTTTGTTTCCAGTAGACTTGATTACTGTAATGCACTTTTTGCTGGACTGACAAAGCAGGAGTTAAATAAACTCCAGCTTATTCAGAACGCTGCAGCCAAAAGGTTTGAGCACATCACTCCTGTTTTAACTTCATTTCACTGGCTTCCAGTAAAACAGAGAATTGATTTAATACTTCTGTTTTCAAAGCTGTGAATGGCTTTGCTCCCTCCTATGTTGTTGACATGCTAACTGAATACAAACCAGTTAGATCCCTTAGATCATCGAGTAAAGGTCTTTTCACAGTGCCTAGAATCAACTCTAGATCAGCTTACCGTGCTTTCAGTCACTATGGTCCTACACTTTACCAGGTAACCTCAGGTTTGCCACAACGGTCTCTTCTTTTAAAACCAAATTAAAAACATACATTTTTTCGCAAGCTTTCAGCTAGGTTTGAGCAGAGTGGTTGAGATAGGGGAGCGGGTGCTGTTGTGTGTGTGTGTGTGTGTGTGTGTGTGTGTGTGTGTGTGTGTGTGTGTGTGTGTTTGTGTGTATATATATATGTGTATATTTATGTATGTAATAATTTATTATGTGGTATGTTTTTTATTGTATGCTTTTCTTGCTTATTGTTGTCGAAGCACTTTGAGTCTATTTTTGTCATATGAAATGTGCTATATAAATAAACTTGACTTGACCTAAAAACAGTTATAAGTGAGCTAATTTGTGACAATGTGGAATAAATTAAGACATTTATGATATGTTCCCAATGATATCTGTGCTGTCATGGTTGTCCTTTCCTCATGGCAACTTGTCACAAATCGTGCTGCTGTGATTGCGCACTGCAGATTATTTCCTAGCAAATGAGAGCTTCTCTATGTTAAATTGTGTCTCTAATGTGGTCATATAATATAATTAGTTAGAAAGTGCAGCTCAGTTTCCATCTCATTTTGTGAGCAGTGTGCACTTACAGTAGCCTGTCTTACCTCGGTAGCCAGGTCTGCCTATGAAGTTCTTTCTCAATAGCCAGGACATGCTCACTGAGTCTGTACATAGTCACATTTTATCTTTTTTTGGGCCTGATAAGGGGTCAGGTATTCTGCCCATGTGTACTCTCTGGTTAGGGCTAGGTAGCATTCTAATTTGCTTTGCTTTCTGGTAGATTCCTTCCAATGTGTGAGGTAGTTTTCTTTTTGTAGTCTCATAATTTGGTTGGGTCTGATTTTCTCCCGGGACTCTATGGGATTTGTTAGGTTTTGTGGACAGAGCCCCAGAAGTAGTTTGTTTAGGTGACTCTTCTTTAGGTTCTGCTCTCTGTATGTTAGGTCTTTGTTATGGGAGATTTGGAAATTGCTTTCTTTAAAGTGGGTCTGAATTTCCCTAAAACTTTTCAAGATTTTGATGGTTAGTGGGTATAGTCCATATTCAGCTTTGCATGCATTTTTGGGGGTTTTGCGTTGGACTCTGAGAATACTTTTGCAGAATTCTGCATGCAGTCTCAGTTGGGTGTTTATCTGATCTCACAAAGTCTTGGTTGTTGAGTGGTCCCCAGACTTCACAGCCATACAGGGCAATGGGTTCTATGACTGACTGGAGGATTTTAAGACAGATTCTGTCAGGATGTCAAGTTTTATGTTTTTTTAAATGGCATAGAAAGCCCTTCTGGCCTTGTCTCTCAGGTCAATTACTTAAACAATGTTGCCAAAGCAGTTCGACGCAAAGTTTACATTTTAAATCTGACAAAAAGAATTAATGAAATCATGACTCAATTTACAAGTTTACAACAACAAAAACAACAAATATGGATAAAACTTAAACTCCAAATAATAATTTTTGCTTTGATTGGAAATTTGGTTTAAACTAATGTATGTTTGTAAAGCAGTGCTGGCCTGAGAAAGGTGTGTGTTATATCCTGCAGGATTATTTAGCCTCAAGACCAGCTGTCATAAGGGACTCTTCAGGGTTCAGCTCTTGGGTTAGTAAGAGTCTTGAATTGGAGGGAGTCTTGGGGACTTGACCTGAGGTGCATCAAACATTTTAGTGCTCTGTTTTGGGTATCTGTTATACATGCATTTGTAGGTGTTTTCCTTTGAATGTGTAGGATATTTTTATAGAATTCTGCATGTAGGGTCTCTATGGGCTGCTTCTCCCATCTACTGTAGCTATGATGACTGAGTGGACCCCAAACCTCACTTCCATACAGTCTCTCCTTGTCTCTTACCTCAACTGTCACTCGCTCTGTTCCTTTCCCAGCCCCAGATCCCAACAAATTCTTTATTTCAGTAAGCTATTTAAAGCTTGCGATAAGTGTGCTGTTTTTGGAAAAAACACAACTACACACACGTACGCACACACTCACTAATTCTTCATTCTATTTTTAATGTGGTGGTTTTAGGACTGTGTGTGTGTGTGGGTGGGTGCTTTAGCTGATTTTCTCTTTTCTTTTGTCCCTCTGTTACCAAACTTGGCTCCATTAAGATCATATTCTGGCCATAGTCCCAGAGCGTGAGCGCACACACACACAAACACATGGCCCTGCACATCACGCATATACTGTACATAACCATTCAAAAACACTAAAAAAAAACAAATGACAATCATACCCGCTTTCAACAGCTTACCGATTTACACAATGACACAAACACAGTGCAAGGACACAAATACAAGTACACTCTTTACACATTCTCTGTTTCTGCCAAAAGACACCTGCATAACTACACACTGAGCACAATCCCTCCAGGATATTGCCTACGTGCTATCTGGCACATTCTAGAAGCCATTGCCTTTACAACCCACCCCCATGTGCATTGTCTCTAGTGACATTACCGCGCACACACACACAGACACAGACACACGCACACAATCTGTCCCTCATTAAGTGTATTGTGTGGATGCTGATGTCATGAAAGTTAATCTTCTGGCCTGTGGTTGGTTGGCCGGCCCAGCAGTACATCTTTGTTACTGACCCCACCCCCTGCAGACAGGTTCATTAAGACTGATGCTGATACCCAAGCAGACTGCAAACCTTTGTTTGTGGTTGTCACCCCCAAACCCCATAAATAAAGTGTGTAAACCCATCTCTATGGTTATGTTAAGGAAGATTTCTCATTCTGACGAATGCTTTTTAGGAGAACCCTTGTTTCTAATGTATGGTCAGAAAGATACTGTATATTCTTTGAATTCTTCAAATGTGTTTACTATTTTCATTGACTACTGGAAGAACTGGGGGTTCCTGAAGAGAGAATGTAGAATTTACCATACTTGTTTCACAAAACATAATTACTTGGCAAAGTTGTTTGTAAAGGCACAACACAACACATTAAGCGGTCTGTTTTTTGTCTCACAGTTGCATGAAAAGAGCTTTGGGCAAACTATGCCACAAAACATATTCGCATGAGCCTCCTTGCATACATTTCTTAATTATCACTGGAAGAGCAAATAGGCCATTTGGGAAATACAATGAGCCATTCAAGAACTCAATAGATTTTTTCAGTCATTACGGGTCCACATAAAATCCTCTCAGATCAAAACAATAACCCTTGAGAACATCTCTAAATGTGTTAGGCTCTGGGAAAATGTAGGGCCTCAAACTGGCTGCCATTTGGGATGTAGGTGAGGACTCTTCCTCCCTCTGTTTAATTCTCTCACTTGATATTAGTCAGTCTTTCTCTATCCATCCACATTTTCCTTTTCAGTCTCTCAAGCATTTTCTGGCTCCTACCTGTCCATCTCTGTAGCTGACTTTTCTACTTTTCTCTTAGACCTCCTCTTCCTCACCTTTCTCTCTTGCCTCTCCTACCTCTTGCCATTAAAGTATCTCTTTAGAAATGATGAACAACAGAGTTCCGATGTCTTTGGCTAAGGTGTATGGAAACATCTGACTTTAACTGTATATTGGGGGCAGCAAAGTGGCCCAGTCGTTAGGGTACCAGACTGGGGTCCAAACACCATTACATTTTTTTTCATTTAGCAGATGCCTACATTAAGTACAGGGACATCCCTCTGGAGCAACTTACGGTTAAGTGCCTTGCCCAAGGACACAACAACATTTGGCACAGTCAGGAATCGAACCGGCATTCCTCCGACAACAAGTCTGACTCCCTAACCAATGGGGTCCTTCTCTCTATTTGCTCTATCTTCTCTCTTCTTCTACACAATTCCTCTGACCTTATTAAGCTTCCTGTTGTTGTCAGACAACAGCATTCTAAATCACTATTTGTGCCTTGTTTAGACACATTTCCAGAGAACTTGTTTATTTTGTTTTCTGATTTTATGTGCCAGATTACATCCCTTTCTCTCTCTCTCTCTCTCTCTCTCTCTCTCTCTCTCTCTCTCTCTCTCTCTCTCTCTCTCTCTCTCTCTCTGTCTGGTCTCAAGGACAGACAACAGAGTTGGGAAAGGTTGGAGAGGATGCGAGAGGGGAATGAATTTACTAGGGGGAGGGGTCTGTCGGAGTCAACAAATAAAAAAGATGAACCAATCAATCAGAACTAGAGAAAAGGTTGAGAGATGAGAGAGAGGGAAAGGTAGGGAGAGAGAGGTAGGGAGAGATATGTGGCCAGCCAGTCAGAGGGAGGGTAGAGTCAGAGTATATAAAAAGGCTCCCCCGCTGTCAAATCCACTGACCAATGGCATCGGGGAACAGACGTTCGTCGTAGAGAGAGACTGAGGGAGTCAGTGAAGGAAAGAGAGAAACAGGGGAGATAGGTTGAGAAAGCCCTACGTCCAGAGAAACGATTCTGTGGGCAACTTGGGGACTAAACCACGTTTTATTGCCTCAATGACAAAGAAAGTATCTGTAGACCCCATGTAGTGCATCACTCTCTCACGCCCTGCAATCCCCACTGCTTTTCACACCTCTCTGGGAGAGACACCCCTGTGATGTCATGTCTGAAAGGGCACGCAGAGCGAAGACTTAGTGCTGGTAACTAAGAATTTGTCCCCAGCTAAGCCTCCTTAACATCTTACAAAAATGAAGACACTGAAAAATCCCCAATCTACCCACACAACATTGCAGAAGACAACTCCTCCCTCTAGTAAATCATACATTAATCTCTTCCCATCTCAACTACAGCGACTCACTTCTCTGCCGAATCATGCACCCACTATCAGCTTCAGAGGTTTCAAAACTCTGCAGTCTGATTTTTCACCCACACTCCTGGTCAGCCCTGTCATCCAGAAACTCAGTCATTTACCAGACCCCCCCCGTGGGAATTTCGAACCCACAACCTGGCACCGCAAGTACCATGATCATTCCACGTGAGTCATGGGAGACAATTCCAGAGTTTCTGTCTCTTAAGTCGCAATGCATTGAATACAAGTTCAAAGACTAGCGGACCCCTCAGACCTTCTGCTCTGCCTACCTCTCTCTATCTCCCTTACTTCTTACCTACATACCCACACGGAGGGTTCTTACGCTAAGATACACACTGATAGCTTTCAGCAACTTTTTTCGTATCAGTTCGAGCGACAATTGTTGTGTGTGAACTTGCGGGTCTCTCTGGAATTCCACGTGACCTCCGGAGGTAGCGCACAAGAAGAATTTCCCACACCTGTGGCATTTTAACTTGCATTTAGTGTCTGTGTAGAAATAGTCAATGAGTTTGGTACAGTAGCTCTCACGTGGATGTACTGAGCAGGCTAAATACGGAGGCATGTGGAGCAGAAATTAACTGTTAAAAGACCTTTGTTTGGCAACAAAAACAAGACAGTTACTACTAGTACTAGTAAAAATAGATGTTAAGAACCTAAAAACTAAAGGCCACATTCATAACCTTGGTGTCCAAATAAACTCAGATTTAACTGTAATGGCTTGATAGACGCAGAGGCAAGTGCGGTTAACTCTTCATTAGAGAAGAAATTTATTCACTTCAGTAAATGGGAATTTTACTGTACACACCGGAAACAAAAGCACAGCAATCAGGAATGCTGAACTATCACACCCAGTCTAACTACACTTACTGAACATCCTAGTAGCAGAGCATCCACACTTGCAAGACATCACAGTAGCAATAACCAACACAAAGGCTAGAGCTCCAGAGGATTAAATAGTCCCTTAATGAATATACAGAACCCAGGTGCACCAAAACACAGGTGTGTGTAATACGACAAGTCCACTAATCAGTGGCCTCACAGACAGGGTTCCCTAATAGACTGGATAGTCCGATCTTCAGACAGTAGAGGGCGGTAGACCAGTCCTGACACTCACCTTCACTAGCCATATCAAAGCGATCAACATAAACGGCATTCTATCATCTGAAAATATCATCAGAATCAAGGGCTTCTTATCCCAAAAAGATCAAGAGAAACTCATCCATGCGTTTAACCTCGAGTAAGATGGATTATTGCAATGGTCTCCTTACTGGACTTTCCAAAAAATGTTTTAGCAACTACAGCTCAGAAGTCTAGAAGTTCTAGAAAGTACTAGAGATTTATACTTGAGTAGAAGTAGAGATACTGTTTCAAAAACCTACTCCGGTAAAATCCAACAGGTGACTTTTGACTTTTAGTGAAGTAGAAGTCACAAGTCACATCCAGCAAGTGAGTTGTGAGTATCACACCAGTAAAAGTATTAAGTCACCTATTGGATTTCTCCTTGAGTAAGGCTTATGGATCTGAAATTTAATGTACTTAAAAGAATACTCCAGACCTATATACAGCTCAAAAACCTTCTGCGCATTCGGTAATTCCCAACACGGACATTGTGTCTGGAAATTCCTACAGTGATGTCACAGCATCATCTGCAAAACTATAGTTAAATTCAGGTGAGGTGTTTTGTTTACTTTCTGATTGTTTTATTCTCCAATCGACACGATTCAAAGATTGACTCAATTCAAAACTAACAGTTTATAGTTTTGATGTTGTAGTGATGTCACAGTGTGAATTTCCGGGCACTTTAGGTGGCTGAGTTGGGAATTACCAAACATGCTGAGGTGTTTTTAGTGAATTTTGTATCTGAAATATGACCGACACAATGGCTTTTAGCTGTTTAGGGGTCTGGAATGATCCTTTAAATATCAAAAGTTACAGCAAAGTAAATATACTATCTGAACTGTTCAAAAAATTCTAAAGTTGACATACAGATTAATTCACACGTACAGTAGATAGACAAAAGACAGAAAACTGAAAAATATACTTTAGTACAATAGGGAGGATTTATACTTCCTTACTGCACATCTCTGCCTACCAGATATACTATATATCTTGAGTATGCTTTCAGGGACCCTTTTTGCACTAGTTCAGAAGTCGAACTTGCAGACAAAGTACTTTTTCCATTTAGGTATTTGTCATGCAAGCACAGTGTGTAATGGACTCCTGTGGCTCTCAAACAACTAGGTATTGTACATAAACTGGATTACACAGGATTGCTATTTACAGTAAATACAAGAAAAACTAAACACAGATTTTATACAGACTCATTTAATTATTTAATAAGAGAGTTAAAATATATATATATATACCGGTGTGTATGTATATATACATATATTGTATATATATATATATATATATATATATATATATATATATATATATATATATATATATTGTCTTCCTTTCAAACATCAATCTCCACTGACTCCACTTTGGCCCAACAACTGAACTATTAGCATGACAGACCTAGACTGGTCTCTTAACTCTGTGGCGTTTCCCTTTTTGTCACAGATTAAGTGGTATGCCAAGGAACATGCCGACAGCTGGCAGCACTCAAGTAAGGTGAAGCTAATTGGTTAAAGAAGACACACAAGGAAGATCTCAACAGCAAACTCCTCCCCTCTGGGCCTCTTCTCCAAAAGGTTTTATTAACGAGACTAAAAAAGACGATGAAAAGAGTAGGCAATTAGAAACGCTGTGTGTTTTTGACCAATTAAGGCACTGCTATAGTGGCATGTTAGGATTGGACAATAAATGAGAACAGGATGGATACTGGTTCATCCTTGAAAACCAGAACATATCAGATTGTTTTTTTTTTCAGTAAAAATGGGTAGGCAATTATGGGATCGGGAAATTGAAGATGGTGCTATTCTACTGTACATTATCCCTAAAAGCTTTTTCTACATGAATACTCCCTGATGAAAACTTTAGTTTTGTTTTCATGAGCAAAAACATCCTATGTAAACTGTAATACATTTTGACACTCTAAAAACAAAAGGTTCTAAATAGCACTAAAAGTAGTTCATGGCTTGTAATCATAGGGGAACCACTTTAAGTGCTATATAGCTCCTATCTTTAAAAATGGTGCTATGTAGAACCATAATAGGTTCAATATAACACCTTAACCACCCCAAAGAACCGCTGAAGAACCAAACTGGGCTTAACAGGTTCTTTAAATATTTAAGGTGCTATATAGCACCACTAATTTCCCAGTGGTTCTTCAGCAATGTGGTTGAATGAACCGTGTGAGCGCCCCTCACCACCCCAAGGTGTTACGGAGCTGCTGAAAAGGCAAAGTCAGTGGGGAATTGGACAAGAACAATTAGGAGGGGACAAAAATGCAAAGAAAATCACAAAAAAATAGAAAATAATTTAAACACATAGTGTGTGCTAATCTGCTACAACCAATGCTACACCAAGCAGAGTCTCCGCGTTTCCCCCATGACAATGCCTGGTATTAGTTATAGCTTCCATTGTCCTCCAATGTAGCCTTTTACCATATCAGTAACTGTAAAATAATAAAAAAATTCTCATCATGTCAATCAAGAATAATAGCACCTACCTAGCTCAAAATTGTACAGCCTAACCAATATTCAGTAAGACAATATTCTTAATTTTACGTTGCATTCATCCAAGTTCCTACAAAACACATAGACGTTAATGTATGTTAAACGACTACATCTGGGTCAACGGACCTGATCAAAGCCTCAGACAATGCACATTGTTGAGCTACTTAGCTAGCTAGCCAGTAAACATCTTCTCTAACGTGGTTTTCGATCACTTTTCCCCACCGAGTTGACCAAGAGATCTACAACCTACCTAGCTAAAAATGGTAGAGACTGAGCAATATTCTCTGAGCCATTATATATGAGTCGCGTTCATCCAATTATATACACAAACAAATCCAATTTATACAATGATAACCAGCAATTTACCTATGCTAGTGCTACACCTTATGGGGCTGGCTGGTTTTTCAAGTTGATTTTCTGGATAAATAATAGAATGTTTCCAAAACACCTTGGTCCATGTGAACATCGAAACTCGGATGATCTAACAAACAGATGTAATCATCTTCTTGGCTGGAGATGGCTGAATGCAAAAAATGAGCCCTGTCCTACTCTTCACCACAAACATATTCTGTCATTGGAGCCATTGCTGGGAATTTTCCAAAACCACCACCAGCGCAAGTATGTCCTAGGCACAAAATAGCTTCACCGGTGGCCACTAACCATAGCAGTAGCTTGATTCACCCAATACATTGCCTGCCTTTGCCATATTACTTCCTCGCTGTATTCCGGCTCAAACATGTATGGTTAGATATTAACATTAAATAACACTTGATCAAAGTTGTAATCATCTAGCTCTTCAGGTATTTAAATCACTTTCACTAGCCATTGTAGAAAGAAATCCCTCTTGTTATAACTCTTGTTATGTAGCTACGTATTTAATTTTTATTCTCCAATCAACTCGATTCAGTGGCAGGACAAATAAAGATCAGGAAGTCAACCTGTTGCCAGTGACTTCACCGAGAATTCTTCCGGACACTTGTGGTGGCCGAGTTGGAAATTACATAATGCATCAAGAAGGCGTTTTTAGCGACTGTCTTCTTCTTCTTCTTCTGTGGGGTTTTATGGCGGATCGCAACCAACTTGAGGTGCATGTACCGCCACCAACAGCACCGGAGAGCGAGGCCGGACACGACCCACCCACGTCAACACCACCCCAACACTCCACGATCCCAGAAAATAACCCCCCCCACCACCCCCACTACCTACCCTCCCCCGTCCCCTTCATCAGCTCGTGCACCATTTCCCCCGTGACATCAGTGACACCCATAAAATCCTTAGCTGCACCCACCACCACATCAATCCTCGCATTCCGTCCCTTAACCTGGCTACATACATTTATCACACTACACATGAACGCCAAAAACTTCACTCTTCCCACCACCAACGAATCCTTGCCCACCACACACTCATGCTTACACTTCTCCGACAACACCACACTACGACCACACTCACCACCCTCAACCACCGGGCCTACACCCCTCTCCTGCTCCACCTGCACACCAACCCCCATACCCCCCACTCTACGCACCGCTTCCGCATACGTGACCCCTTCTACCTTTTTGACCCGCTGTGCCTCCACCGCCTTCTGCTGAACCACACACCCCCCAAACGCAGCACTGTGCCCCCCACCACAATTACAACACCTCACCACAGCCCCTACCCCACACTTACCATACTCATGTGCACCGCCACACCTACCACACCTACCCTGCCCCCTGCACA
>JACXGM010012429.1:0-23988 GCA_016801145.1 Umbra pygmaea | reverse complement strand
GTGTGTATGTGTGTTGGTGATGTCTGTCTGTTAGTGTGTATGTGTGTTGGTGATGTCTGTCTGTTAGTGTGTATGTGTGTTGGTGATGTCTTTCATTTGGAGGTTGTTAATAAAACTATAGCTTAATTCAAATGAGTTGTTCTACAGTTACTAATAAGGTTCCACTCTACCAATCCATTTTATAAATGATGGCCTTAATGCATTTTAGAAACCATGGTTTTATTAAATAAAAGCTGTTTTCCAAATACGGTGTTGAGGATACATTGATGATGTACTGTATAGATTGGTCCCTTAACATACTACTCCTCATTTGGCATTTTATGATGAGGTGGCCAGTCAGCTGCCCCATCCCCCTACCTAGGTACATTTACTATACATTGATAGTGGATTTTGTTTAGATAAAGATCCGCTATTGCTTAATAATGACATGCACTCGTCGCGCTCCCGGTGCAGCACCCCAAAAACTATGTTGACGGTGCTATGATGGTACGCACTCACAACGTGTCCGATGTAGTTTCGTGGTTAGAGATAAAAACAACACCAACCGATTTGTTTATATGCAGGTTATTTGAATGGCCCGTAGTAGGTACAGTAGATCTCAACCTTATAAGGACCAATCTATTCCTGCATGGGTTTGGAAAGGCCGTTCTCATAATACAGACAATGAAAATGAAGAAAGATTCAGGAGAAAATTATAAATGTTGCATGAAGAAATGGAAAATTCTCTAGATAAAATAAAAAACTATGCTATGACTGAGAAGATAAGAAAAGTGAGGTGTTGGAAAATAAAAGTGGCCAGTGAATAATAAATGAAAGATTAAATGTGATGTTTTATTATATTGACTGATTGGAAGCAAAGGAAATAATGAAAAGCTTTTTTGTTTTTTACAACACATTTAAATTTTTTTACTAATCAGATAAGCTTTTACTGACTTTTTTCATTCCTGGGATTCCATATATATGTTTCTACTTACTGGTATTGACATTACACATTTTATATATGGAAGTTGTACCATGCACACACCCACCAACCATCACCAACCACAACAAGAAAGACATCCCAGCCATCCTTCATTCAGATGGAACTCATCTACCCACGATGCCTTGCAGACATGACATTCACTCTCCTTTCTTTCCACCCTAAAGGACTCTGGGAGAAAACTCAACCCACCAGGGTATACTCTTCTGAAAACCTACCTCTGCTAACACACAAACACACACACGCACACACACTTCCTCTCTCCATACTCAAAGCAAGGAAGAGGTTTCCTTTTGAAAAACAAATATTTAGCATTCATCTGTAACACAGTCTACCCACAGGAAAAAGGGAGAAGGGGGAAAGAGAGAGGAAAAAAAGGCAATATTTAAATAAAAACTATACAGGCAGGAGTGAGCAGTAGTGTTCACTATATTGTGTGTTACTGGATGTTTTTGTTAATTACATGGTTGTTGTTATTGTGTATGTTTACAGATTGATTACAAACATATGTCTATTCAGCAGGGAAACAATTTGAGCAGCAGTAAGTATTTTAAAACATAAGGTAGTTAGTTAACTCAAGAAGACTGTATCACCAATGCAACAACATGACATCATCACATTGTGCTATAATTAGCTCAGTGTGTGTTTATGATATAATATATTGTTTTACTAGAATATTTTCCAAGGCAATAAATACACCAAAATTGATCTTTATCCCCCTGGTAACCTAGTTGAGACTAAGTCCCTGGATACTTATCTTTCACTTCCAGAAGTTACTGGAAGTCCACGTGTGCCCCTATCTGAGCCTTGGGCTGAAGCATTTTATGCCCCTAGTAACCAAACCAGAACCCACTGGAGATCTGGAGGGGGACTCTGCACCCTGCAAGCCCAGGCTGGGACATAGCCCTGGGCCATTGTTCAATTGTTTCAGGCCCCTGGTAACCCAAATGAACTCCAAAACCCACTGGGCCTGGGCCATCTGATGGAGTTATCTATGCCCCTGGTAACCCCAAATAACACCAGGGAGAAATGGGGAAGCTGCCTTTCTGCCCCATCTGAGCACAGCCTGGGACTTAGAAACTGGGCCCTTTGCTGGATTAATCCATACCCCATGCAACCCAAAATACTAGAAGGGGTAATTGTAGAACTTTCATACCCATGCTGACAATAAGTTTGATAAAGTGATGACATTCAAGAGATTGCAGCATAAGAGCTGCTCTTCAATTTAAGAAAACATAATCCAGAATTAGGTTATTTATGAATCATTTACCGGTAGAAACATGTAATTTCAAAACATGTTATATGTTGCCGCTCCCCTGCTCAGTCACAGATGACTCTACTCACCTGTCCTCCACACGGGGACCAGGCTATTCCCGATCAACCGATGTACCATAGCAGTGGTATCATTACATCTAGGTGGGATTCTGATAAAGAGTTGTTCAGTCATAATCCCAAAGATGGTAGCCTTGCACCACTGACTTCTCAACCTAGAAAATACACAAAATTTGAATCTGAATCTGCAGTTCCTCTTCTTCTAGCAACATTACTATTGCAACAACACATCATCAGTAGGGTCAAACTGTCTCTCAACGGTCTAAACCCAGCTCACATTTCCTATCAGTGGGTGAACAATCAGAAGGTTTCTGTGATCCCAGAGCTTGCCTTACAGCACCTGTGTTACCAACTGTCGTTTACCCACTCTTCCATGAATTTATTCACCTTGACATTCAGTGCACTGGGCAGAAATCACATCGTGTCACCCTGCATGGGCCTTCATAAAGCTTTGATTTAATTAAACAGTCAGGTAAAAAAAAAGTCGTCTGCTACTTGAAGCCTGAGACAAACTGCCAGGCCCAGACAAAAAAGAGTAAGACAAGCCACCCAAAGCCGAGGTGATCCGCAAAATGGGCACGCCAAGTGTCCACATTCCCCGCCACAATTGGGCCCACCCTGTCTTCGCCACTCTGGGTCTGGGAATCTGAACCCAACTCCCTTTTGATTGGCCAGAGGCAACAGAGGCCATTGCCCCACCCTTCCGAATGGCCTTTGCCCGTCTCTTAGGACCAACTGACCCATGTTCACTGCTGGTCACATGAAACAATTTTCCACTTCGAGCCTTTAAAAGTTCTCCTATGAATATTTGCTACTACCACCAAGATCTGCATATGCGGCCTTTCCATATGGGCTCGTGCCCTATGCTTCTGTGCCCACCGCAGTGGCCCTTCAACTCTCTGCGGTATATATATAAATGGCGCCATCCATTTTCAAGGCAATTTTTCATTTGCGACCTGGCCAACATAAATCGTAAGGTGTAAGACAACATAAAGTTACACATGAAGTTACACAAATGTACAAATACAGAATGCAGGATACTTATAGTATAAACTAGGGATTATATACAAACTATATAGTCTGTGCAATGATCTGAATCATTGGAGGTTGCAATAATTGCTACAGATAGATTTTGAAATTAAATGTCCAGATTGTCTAGTCCAGCTAATTTGTAGGGGTCAAGACTTTGCAGCTCTTTCAAATCATCAGCTGTCTGGATTTGGGCATAGGAGAACCGTTGGTTGTGCAAGATCCTGAGGGGAGTGTGGGGCCATTGGTCAGGGTGGGGGAGGCCAGGTGGAAAGCATGGCCCACATTAGCAAAATGCTTATTGAAATTCTCAACTATAGTGGACTTATCAGGGGTGACAGTGTTTCCTAGCCTTAGAGCAATGGGCAGCTGGTAGGAGGTGTTCTTGTTCTTTATGGACTTTACAATGTCACAGATGTCTTTAGAGCTAGTAATACAGGATGCAAATTTCTTGAAAAATCTTGAAATCTTGAAAAAAAATAAAAAGTAGACTGGAATCATAGTTCACAAGTCCAATATTTGGGTTATATATACATGTCACATATGAATAGAAAGCTTAAAACTCAGAAATATAACTATTGTCTCGGTTTTACAACAGCTATAATGACAATACCACCTCACATCATAATGTGAGGTATGTGGCTTGTACTCATGCACCTCAAATAATGTAGAAGGTGGATTAGAATCACTGCTCACAACTGCAATGTTTTGTTTATATATATGCATGATAAGGGTAGCTATAACAACCATAACATTACACGCCACAATGTGAGGTATGTGTCATGTAAACAAAGCCATTAGCTTGCTAGCAGCTACTTAGCAATTACAGTGAGGTAATAACACATTGAGAACAAACAAAAATAGTACAGTTGAAAATCTTTTATTTTCAGCATCCATCAAATTCAATCAAATTTATTTATAAAGCCCTTTTTACAACAGCGGTTATCATAAAGTGCTTTGACAGGCAGGCACCTGGCCCGAGACCCCCAAGAGCAAGCAAAACAAGTGATGCACCATGGCTAGGAAAAACACCCTAGTATGTGGGGCCTATTACACAACCTTAGAAAGACCCCTAACAAAATAAATGGAGTTCTAGTATTATAGTCTACAGTAACTACATTACCTGCAAAAAAGGGGAAAATCTCAGAATTTCAGTTATAATTTTGCCAACAGTTAATGCATCATACAAGTCCAATCATCTTCCAATTACAGTGATTGATAAGCAATTTGAAAGCTCTGAATCTATACTTGCATGGGGAGTAAGGATAGTACTGTGGGCTCCCGGGCATGGGTTTTTCTCTATATCTCCTGAGGTGCAAAGTAGGAGCATGATAAGGGTATGGCAAATGGCTTTGAGAATTGGTCATTTAGTACATTGGGCATAGTGAATAAATGCAGTGGATTTCTGAGCAGAGTAAAATACTGTATATTCAGAGCCCTGTAGGATAATAAGGATATGTTTAGATGTGTGTGCAGATGAGGTGAAACTAGGTATTGATTAACAATTAAAGAGGTTGGATCTCTGGAGAGAATGGTTAAACCAGTTAAACCAAAAGAGGGCAAAATGTGTGTGCAGGGCCTATGTTTGAGGCTGAGGCCTAGTAGATAGCCTAGCTGATAGTCAAAAAAGATACCATAACAGGAATGTCTGCCTCAAGGAAGATGAGATGTTGACGAGCTGTGAAGTCCAGTCCATCAGTTCATAATTTGGGGCAGAGTGATTGTGCGGGTCCAGTAGGCAGCTACCCAGGCAAACTGTAGTTCACCATCTTTTGGATACTATTCAAAGAGGTTCATCCACCTCCCTGACGCTGTGCGAGAGATGGGCAGGTGGTTCGCCTGACACCGGGGTGCTGTGATTCCAACAGATCCGCACGGCTCTCCACTCAGCCTTCACTTGATTTCAGAAACAAGGTAAAATGTGTCTAAAAACATATTATAATTAAGTGTCCTAATAGAAATAGCATAACCATTCCAGCCTAAACCATCGCTACTTTGACATACCTAAATGATGTGAGCTACTGTTATCTTTCTTCCTAAAGTCAGGCACATTTTTATTCTCTAGGTATTTAGTGTACAATAGAATATACAGAATCTTTGGGTCAATATACCCAGGGAATGCACCGTGAGGAAGGCCTGCGAGTCACAACATAATGCATGTACTTGTTATCTCCTGCCATGCCAGCTTAATGCAGATATGTTTTGACCCCAAACAGTAACCCTATAGTAACCCTACTCCTAAACCAAACTTTGTTAATTCTAACACCAATTGAAACTTTTACTCAAAACATCTATAATCTAAAATATAATTTTCTCCATGGCAACAAGCTAGTGTCCTCACTATGTAAAAAATCTTTGTTTTTCTCAATTCATATACATCAACATACACAATCACACAGTTCAAATTCTGAACGAAATTCCTTGAGGCTCTAACACAGTTCAAAAGCTTTTAAATTCAATTGGAAAACAGCAACATGTCTAGTACAAATGTCTGTCAGCCTATGAGGGGTGAGTTAGATGTTTACTCAACACACAAACCTTACGGCTTATATATATGTGTGATAGTGTGAGATCAAACGCACATCCTAAGTCGGGTGCAGGGTTGAGGTTATATCAGATAAACGAAAAAGAAACCCGCACACACGTGTATGCTCCACCATGTATCTTTATTTGACAAAAATGACCATGTTTCGATCTACAGAGATCATCGTCAGGTCTCACCTGACAAAGATCTGACGAAGATCTCTGTAGATCGAAACGTTGTCATTTTAGTCAAATAAAGATACGTGGTGGAGCATACACGTGTGTACCGGTCTCTTTTTTGTTGATCTTATATATATATGTGTGTGTGTGCCATGCGTGCGTGCATGTGCATTTGCATGTGTGCGTGTGCCTCTTGATGTATGTCCATGTGTATATGCGTATGAGATTATTGTAATGATGTGTAGTGATTAGTGTGACTGTCACAAGCCTGCCAGATACATCATGATTAATGGATGCTGTTCCACATACCATCATCAACTGCCTTAAACCCTTCTGATTTGTATCGTTCTGCCAGAGGCTGATCAGGAATAAAACATGAATTGGGATGTTTAGACAAATCTGGGAGAAATTTGCTTCAGTGAGCCTGCTATGATGGCAAACTCCCAAACCACGAGGCCAGGTTCATGTAGTGCATGGAGACTGATACCTATACACATCAGAATGGAGCAAAATATACCAATACATATCATTATACCATTTCAGAAAGAAAACACAGCGTGAGATTAAAAACACTTTAATGAATATGAAAAGAACATAACACATACTGTATGTATAGCCAACTAAATTATTTGATGAAAGGTTCTGTACCTTAAGGAAACCACACAACTAAGTGAGATACTGTATACATTGCTTCTCCTCACAACATGTAATGGAATAATGATTAACAATTATTTTGAGCAATGAGATTGGTACGCATTATTAAAACCCCCAGAGCGAACCACAACCAAACAGAACCACAACATACACAGACAGAACCAAACAGATGGAGGCAGGGGCGGGCAGGTGGGAGGTCGCTTTGAAGCAAATTGCGAGCTTACCTCGTAAGCGCACTGATGTCTGAAATACCTAGAGTAATTACCATGTGACTAACTCCTGTTGGTAGGTGTGATTCCCAGTGTTGTAATCGAGTCACCAACTTTCGAGTCTGAGTTGAATCTCATGTCCCCAATGTTTGAGTCCAAGTCACCAAAGGGTTAGAGTTAAGTCCAAGTCGAGTCACCATTACCTGAGTTTGAGTCTGAGTCTTGAATACCCAGTGTTTGAGTCACTAAAGAAGAGTCCGAGTCATGTCACCATCACTAGCAATCGAGTCCCAATTTGGGAGTCATCAAGTCTGAGTTAAATTCCAAGACTACATTGCTCTACTCTGGCACCTTTAAAGAGCTGATATGCAAACAGAAGAAGGTCTACATTAAACAAAAATGTCACCACTGTCACCATTCCAAAGGGAGTTTATTTACTTTGTTGAATTTTAGCAGAAAACTGAAAGCAGCAAAAATGAAGTACTGAGATCACTTTAATATATGTTTATTTATCGCAAATAATATCGGTATAATATAATGTAAAATCCGTGAAGGCAAACTTAACAATCCGAGGCACATCTCTGCATTTTTCAAGTGTGAACATGTAGTAGAGAGGGCACAAATCATGCACTACAGTTGCATATATCAATATAAATTCCTTTGTAAAGTGAGTAATGACAGAGCGAAAATGGTACTTGCCTTAAGTGAGTGACGTCAGTGAGTGTGTTGTCAAGTGTTACGCACCGCTCCCTGTTCAGGGAGGGGATGTCACAAACCACTGCTCAAGGACACTGCGGCCAGTGAAAGAGGTATGGGGTTGTGGGTGCAAACAAGGACACAAGCACAGAAAGGTACCGTTTAACAATGGGCTCTTTATTTGGCCACAGTAAATAAATAGTTGGGAGAAGAGGCTGAGCGGATCGATAAAAATAAATAAATAAATAAATATATATATATTTAACACCCACCTCTAACCACTCCTAACTACCTAACATAAAACACATTAACTTAACTGGCACACGATCAAGGTGCCCTAACCAAAATGCAGAGGTTGGACTGCCCAGATCTAAACTGGTGTATTTAGACAAGGAAGTTTCCCTACGGATGATGTATTAACACTAACTCACTCAAATAACACTAATCAAAAACAAACTGACAAGAGAGACATCACCACACACAGGCAGTCAGATAGAGAGCTAGAGACAGACACAAAATGGCACACTTTATACAGTTACAGGGCATGATGGGATAGGGTGATGATTGGAACCAGTTGAAATGGATAACGGGGGGAGGAGTCAGTGATAAGGGATGATGATGACCTGATCAGCGCCACCTGCACAGAATTGACACACCGAACAGAAACAAACACACACAGAACAGGAACACAGTAGACAGCACATGGGAATCTATTTACTCTTAGACTGGGGGACGTAACATCAAGCAAGGAGAACAAGTGGTAGCGCTTTCTGACTGAAAAGCGTATGTGTGGCTGTGAGGTTTCAAAGTAAGTCAGTTATCAATTAAACAACAACCTTCTCAAGACGTGGTGGCTTCATATGTTGTTTATTCTGTTGGTGAAGTGAAGAGTGTTACCCACAAATGAACCTCAGCCCTGGAGTTCTCCCCAGCTGTTTCCCGGCCGGTCTTGGAGCCCGAAACAGGAAAAGTGCAGCATTTTATATATATTTACCTATTACACATAAAAGTACCGTATTCCCTCAAATAAAGACCATGGGGCCTTTATTTACCTCTACTGCAGAAGGCAACCAGCTTTTATTTGAAGCAGGCTTTTGTTAGAGGCAGGCCTTTATTTCTGATTTCTAAAGTGTAATTGGCTATATTTTTGTGTAAATCCTTGTTCCAGTTTGCCTTTTATTGCTGCATTACATTGTTATCGCAATGTCAACACTTCTTGTAACCGTTCCAAATCCAATATGTAGTTGAAAAAAGTTGTTGAAGATTCAATCGCTTGCACTGAATGGGAGCCATGTTATTTCCAATGTAGTTACTGCCATCTACCTGTACGTTAATACAAACAACACCAAGCTGAGTAAAACATACAGCCGCATTGACTGAAATACCAGTTGGACAATTATAGCGAAACTATTTCCTGCTCCCGCGAGCTGGCATTCCGTAAATGTTCCGTCCAACCCGAGTTGCGACTACCCTGAGTTAGCGTTTCAACCTGGTAGTGAGTAACGTAACTTGTGCTAAATTTGGTTTGGAACAAAAACCTACGGAGCGGCAGCTCGCAGGAGCAGAAGTACCATAATCCAAAAATAGCATGAATATATTGTTGAATCTATTAAAGTGATAGAAATGTACATTACGCTTAACTAGAATGCACATTATATGAAAGGCACCTATAGGAGATTATCCACACCTTATATTCCCCCGGCCTTTATTTATGTCCAGCCTTTATTTGTCTGTGTTGACCACGCCCCCGGCCACTATCAGAGTTTAACTGACTGCCGGTTTTTATTTGAGGAATTACTGTAGAATATTTACAGAAACTTCATCCAACGTCCAAGTCCCTTTTCATGGATGCTCGAGTCCTATTTTATATATCCTCGAGTCTGAGTCCAAGTATAAGTCATCAGTGTGTGAGTCCAAGTCAAGTCACCAGTCTGGAGAACAGCAGTCCAGGACTCGAGTACTCCATCACTGGTGCTTCCATCAGTCTCATTCGGGTTTCCAGTCTGAACCTGCTGTGCTATTTCAAATAGAAAACACCATGTGAGACACTTTAAAAATGTGAAATTAACATAACACATACTTATATACACAACCCAATTCTTTGGTGAATGGTTCTGTACCTTAGGTAAACCACACCAACATAGTAAGATTGTGTATAAATTGCTCCAACATTTAATGGCAGTTATGTATAACAAATATTATTTTGAACGATGAGATTACCAATGTATATAACTGATACCATCCATTACCGTTACATTTGGCTCCATGAACAGAACCCCTCAACAAGCACGCATTTATGTACCAGGAATGCCTGACGGCCAGATGAAACTTGACGACCTCTGAGGATGGAGGTAAAAACCACTTACTCCCTGACTAACTGATGTGTACTCATGTAACCACGGCCTGCACAGGCAAGATTAATAATCATTATATACAAGCGAATCCACAAGTTGACGATCCAATGGATAACTCCACAGGTAGCCGCAGCCAAACATAAAGATTATCCAGACAGGGAACGGGAGACACACAGGGGCGAGGTGACCATACCTCATCCCACCGATGGCCCCGATCTAGAGGGATGAAGCCCAAATCAGCAGCCTTCAACATCGCACCCTGGACGAAATCACTGAGGGTATAACCAGTAATGAATGCACCCTGCCCAAGGCATGTATTCTCATGTACAACGAGCAACCACCTTTCGTACAACCATTATCAAGACTGCACCTGCTGCAAAGCATATAACTGTAGTGTGTATAATGCATATAAAAATATTATATATGCCCCGCCATCCACTCCAACATATAGGCATAGATGTATATGCCTAACACAACATATATAAAAAAATAATACAACAACTATCATAACAAATGACTGAGACCTAATAATGTTGTATATCCCCGTACATCAAGCCCACAAAGCATGCTGAGCATCGCTGTAGTTTGCAAAACCCCGACACCAGTCGTCTAATTTATTTATTAATGAATGGAACTGAAGAGCAACCTTAGTTAATGATATTAACTGCAACCTTGTTATCACACAAATACTTCATTTCTTTGAGTACTGAGTGCTCCAAAGGAGACATGCTACAACTATAGGATACAACTTGTAAAAAGCAGAAGATTCTGAACCGCAATGGGATGACAATTATTCGGTAGGCCGGAAAACCACTCTTGTTTGAAGAAAAATACAAAGAACACATAGCCCAGCATCCAAAGTCATTGACAGTCGAAAACAAATAATCACAAACAGGCCACTACACAAGAACCGAAACAAGAGTCATAACTTTTCAACAAGGCACTGAAAAGATCAGAGGACAGATATCCCCAAACGCATAACACACAAAAATAACTCTAAACAAACAGTGAAGGCAAGGAAAGCTAGCCATGCTAACCAGAGAACTGTCCATGGGAATACATAATAGCATGCCAAAGAACCTAGCTGGACATAATAATAATGTGAGAGAAGGTACCGACCAGAAGTTGAGATGTCACACGGTCCTGGAATAGAAACCAGCCAACCCCATTACACGGCAAAGTAACTCAACTAAAATGCCATTGTCAGCAGCTCTGCAACTCCTTGGACAGATGCAGGATGGTGCCGATTCTTTTTTCGCAATGCTCATCCAACACAAAAGCATTCAGTCCATGCATACATGGGATGGTTATGCTCACCAGCTATACTTCCACGATTTAACTCACAGGTGTCCAATCTGCACACAAGGAATCGCTGGAGAGCGACGTGGCAAGGTAAATAGTTTGACCTATCTATTCCAAATCCCGGGCAGCGCTATGCCAACTTGCCCTGCCTCATGCTTGGGGTCTGGGCAAAATCAGAGAATCCAGAGTCAGACTCAAACCAGTTTCTATCATGATGTAGACTGTCCTGCAATGCAACAATTTCACCACTACACAACGCAGACCCCCACAACATACAGTTGTTGTTGAGACTGTGTCCCAGAAGTGTTGATTCAGTTCCATGGTCATTTTTCTGGCTGTACTTTTGTGGCAGTGAGTAAATATCCTGTTGAATGTCCATCTATCCCTGTCAGTCACATGAAATTCTGACCCCAGTTCCTCTTTGTCAATGCAATTTGTCTATGTTTGAGCATATGCTCTCAGGAGTTTTGACACATTTATTAATTTTGAAAATAATTAATAAGGGGACAGAGTATTTGGCATAGTTGGAAATCTGTTAGTTGCTTTTCAGTGCTTTGAACACTCAAATATTAAAGTGTGAATTGTCAGACCTCCTTTATATACTGTAGCTGACACATATTCACTGCTATTTGGTAATAAACCTAATGTGACCTCTACAGCTGCATTTGTAATTGTGATTTATCCACTTAAATATAAATATCCTTTTTTATGCAGTGTTTCCATTATGTTGACCATACCAGGATGCCATGTGCATCTCCTTTGTGTGCAGTCAGTTTATTACATGTCTAAAAGATTGAATGTTGCTATATTACCAGTGATCTCTGATTCAGCACCTTTAAAATGAAAAGCCTCATACTTTCAGAATTTCAGCACCTGGACAGCGATCGTCTCATCAGTTTAGTGACTGGGAAAATGGCTCCGTCCCAGCACGTTCATTATGGACATAATATATGGAGTCATGTTTTGGGCCGGAATAAGATAAGATATGAATTTATTAATCTCCCATATGGGAAATTTCAGTTGACACAGCAGCATAAAATAATTAAAAGAACAGATGCAGTATAAAATAAAGCATTCCGTGTAGATGTACATGTGCGATCAATTTACAATTTGCATTCTGTGTAAAATTATTAACAGTAAATAAATATCAGAAATGTGATCTGAAAAAAACATCAGTTTGGTGCTGTGGTGTTATGGATTCTGATGGCCGACGGCACAAATGAGCCTCCAAAGTGCTTTGAGGCTTGGGGCTGGATAAGTCTTTGACTGAAGGAGCTCCTGAGCTGCCTCAGCTCCTCATACAGAGGATGAGAGGTGTCATCCATAATGGCTATCAGCTTCCCTCTCATCCGCATCTCAGTCACTACTGTCCAGTTTCATCCCCACTACCGAACTGGCCTTCCTCACCAGCTTGATTAGTCTTGTGAGGGGTAAGGAGAAAGGGGCTGAAAATTGAATTTGATGATTTTCAAAAATGAATCCACAATGACCGGTGGAAAACTATGTCCTCCAACTTCCATAATTTGATATGGTTATTTGTTTCATGCCTATCGTCCGGATTAGTTGGATGACTTGTGTTTCATTTAAGATAAACGGAGTGAAGCGATGGTTGGCCTAGTTAGAAAAAAACACCAAAGAAATGCACGCAGGTGACAAAAACTCATCATCAGAAAATCACATACAAAACATGGTACGTGGTCCGAAATGTAATCTAGTCCATCTGTTAGGATCAGTAGGACAAGATGCTTGTTGCATTTCTTCATTTTCACTAAATTGCATACTCTGCGCTTGCCTATGCCAATAATAATATAGACACATCGCTAAGGTCCCGATGCAACCTCCCCAACACACCACAGCAAAGAATTCACGCCGCCAGGAGCTTGTATGTGTCCACCATCTCTGCTGCCTCACCCCTTATTACCACATGGGTGTGGGGACTCTTGCTGCATCTGAAATCCATCACCAGCTCCTTGGTTTTTCCTGTGTTAAGCTGGAGGTGGTTGCTGTCACACTATGCAATGCATCAAGTCTCTGTACTCCTCCTCACTGTCATCTGTGATACAGCCGACGATGGAGGTGTCGTCTGAGAACTTCTGGAGGTGGCTCATTCCAGAGTCGAATCCAAAGTCAGAGGTGTAAAGTGTAAAAAGAAACAGTGACAGTACAGTTCCTTGGGGTGTGTCAGTGTTGCTCACCCCCACGTCTGATAGGCAGCTCTGCATCCTGACTGCGGACTGTCAGTGAGATAATCTATAAATCAGGCCACCAGGTCTTGATTCACCTGCATTACAGAGAGCATCTCAGCCAGCCGTAGAGGCTGGACGGTGTCAAAAGCAGTGGAGAAGTAAAAAAACAGGATCCTCACAGTGCTGTGTGGCTTCTCCAAGTGGGTATGAGCTCTGTAAAGCAGGTAAATGATGTCATCCTGGTACGCAAACTGCAGAGGATCCAGGCAGTTGAGTACCAGGGGCCTAAGGTGCTGCAGAACCAGTCTCTGAAGAAAAAATTCTTCATTATATGTGACGTTAGTTTCACAGACCTAAAGTTGGAGAACTCGCTTCGCTGGAACGTACCTTTTTGGGGACAGGAACGATACAGGATGTCTTACAGATCTTCGGCACCTTTTTCAACCTCAACGAGAGGTCAAAAAGATAGCGGAACACACCAGCCAGCTGCTCTGCACACGCCTTGAGAACCCTTGGTTAGATATTGTCGGGTCCCCTGGCCTTGTTGATCTAAATTTTGGTGAGCTGTCGTCTCACCGGGCTGGTTGTGATGACTAGGGTGGAGAGGAGGGAGGAATGGAGGGGGAGTGGAGTGAAAGAGAGAGAGGGGCGGGGGTAGGATGACGGAAGGGGTGTGGAGGTAAGAGACCGAGATGGAGGGGAGGGAGGGCAGATAGGAGCGGTGTTTGTTAAAGGGGGGAGGGAACTGGGACTACTGAGCAGTAATCCAAATTTGGAGTAGCAGGAAGGTATTTGAAGGGGAAGGGGGTAGCTGGTGTGAGGATAAAAAACTGGTTTAACACCACAGTCCTTTGTTCCCTCTTCTGCTGGCCTGTTCATGCCTGTGATGGACCTCACACCCCGCCACACCTCTCTGCTGTTCCCCTCAGTCCTGTTCTTATAACAGTCCTTTCATAAGGGGAGACCTTCGGCAAAGCATATCTTCTGTAGCAAAACCATCTTCGTGCATGACAATGCACCATCTCATGCTGCAAAGAATACCTCTGTGTCATTGGCTGCTATGGGCATAAAGGGAGGAAACCTTGGTGTGGACCCCATCCTCCCCTGACCTTAACCCGAATGAAAACCTTTGGAGCATCCTCAAGCAAAAGATCTATGAGTGTGGGAGGCAGTTCGCATTAAAATAGCAGCTCTGGGAGGCTATTCTGACATCCTGCAAAGACATTCAAGCAGAAACGATCCATAAACTCACAAGTTCAATGGATGCAAGAATTGTGAAGGTGATATAAAAGAAGGGGACCTATGTTAACATGTAACTTGCCCTGTTCAGATGTGTTTGCTTGAAATAGATTTGAATATCTATCCTCCTAATGCTGAAATTTTTACAAATTACCATTTTCAGTTCTTTACAACTTATAAAATGTTTTCAAACTCTGTTGTGCATACTAATTTGTAAAAAGTGCATTTTGAGTTTTTAATTTTTTTTGTTCATTTGGTGGTTTGTTCAATGAAATTTGACTTATACCACTACAGTTGGTGACTTAAATTATACTGACTGTCATTTGCATTGACTATTTAGGAAAATCAGTGTAAAATATAATTTGCATAATAATTAATACAAATTATTATTCTTTAATATATTTTTCTTTAATATTTTTCTTTAATTATTTCAATTTAATAATTGTTACAATTTGTAATAACAGGACAGTAGGAAGCAGAAAGAGAGAGGTATGTATGGGAAGAGAGACTGAAGTGCACTGAAGCTGAGCCAGGGCTTGAACATTACTATGGGGCATGCGTCGTCTGAAGTTGGGAGTTTGGAATGCTACACTAAACACCGGCAATCAGATTTCTATTACTCACCCCCTCTGGTCATCTACTCTGGTGTATAGACTTTATCAACCTGTGTTTTCCACCAAAACCCTAATCATATGCTTCCCAGCGTTTGGAGTCATATTACACGCCATGTTTGTTTATGCCCTCCTGTCTAGTGGAAGACAGAGGCTGTGCTTTTTGTAGCAGACAGACACATATGCTCTCAATTAACTGTATGTAATCAAGATTTGGTGTAGTTCTGGAAATGGCTTGTCATGTTATTTCAGTACACAGCAAAATCACCAGTGTTAAATCAACTCTGAGAGTGTTAAACGAACACTCTCAGTGTTTATATTGTGCCAATGGGACGTATATAAACACTGAGAGTGTTGATTTAACACTGGGGATTTTGCTGTGTACGTTGAAAAGAGGTCCCAGTGTTTTCTGCTTTCCTAACATTGACACTTGATTTAACCAATCAGTTTCATCATGAAGCCTTTTGTTTGAAAAAAGTTTTGGAATGCAAGGTCAGAAAAAAAAGTGCACTCACCTTGGAGGCACCCGGATCAGGATTGGGAGCCAGTCTTATTGTGTTTATAGCATTAGTGACAGGGGGTGTGAGAGATCTGTACACAGCCAGAGGCTGCTTGGTGGAGCGGTAAAGAGATGCTAGAAAACGGAAAAACTAATTGAGGGAAAGGCGGTTATTGTTTTTACGTCCCAGGTGGTAGTGACGCTGTCACAGTGCTGCTGGTTCAAGCAGTACTCTGACTCATTGCCCTATATAGCTACATTAGTGCTAACAATAGTGCTAAATTTGGATCATAAACATAACTGTGCATCTGGAGGATGGTGCTGAGGATGTGTGTAGCTGCGCCTTTACATGGAAGGGTAAACAAGGAAAAAAGGAGTGCTTTGTGATTGTACGGTGAGCTTGGCTTTGTTGCAAGTTGACATTAAAGTGTCCGAGATTGGAGATGACAGAGTAATATGACTTGAGAGAGAGGAAATATCATACCTGCCCTCTCCAGTATGTCACAGAAATGTGCTTATTCTGCAGAATGTTGTGCCGAGTTGGCATTTTCCCAAAGAGGACAGTGGAAGAGACGTAGGGAGTGCATTTGTCCTGACTGCCACCTATGTATGTCATTCCCTCAGTGAGGCTGCTCTACCGCACATCTGGTTTAGCTACACTCATCCCTCCACTACAGATGTGTTGGTAGATACACCTCTGTGCCCGGACACCACGCCACAACTTCCAATGCACGGCTGTTTCCATTTCACCTTCTACCACGGTGCTGGGCTGATCCAGCAACAGATCTTCTCAAGACAGGGCTATTTCCTCCAAGCAGATAAAGAGAGACAGACAAAGACAGAGGGAAAGAGAGGAAGAGAGTTCAGCGTTGAGGGAGACATTACTACCAATGAGGTAATGACATTCCACAGTGGATCTCTGTTTTGAAAGGCAGGAGGCAGCATTCTTGGGGGATGGAGTTTCCAGGGATAGAGGGAGCATTGGGAGCTTTCCATTCATATCCTGTCAAGTGTTCCTCTCACCCCATCGTCTGTTCCTCACCCTCAGTCACCTTCTCACAATGGACCGATCTGTAGTCTCAGGCTGATTTCTACTGATTAAACAGCAGGGGAGTAGATGGGGGTGAGTACAACTGTGCTACCTCTCCTAAAAAGGAAGGATTTCAGAGAGAACAACAAATCAAAATGGTGAGAAATAGGGTGTTTTCTGAGGCCCAGTCCAAAGACAAGTTAGCTCCCATAGTATAATTAGCTGTGGCTTCGCCAACCGTCACATTGACCATTATTCTAATAGACAGTCCTTCGTCCCACATTAACACAGAGACACACGCAGAGCCCCTCTCAGAAACGGGCCTTTAATGAGACATTACCATCAGTCTACTTACAAAGTTACAGAATGGGAGACTTCATGTCAGGTCAAATTCAAGGGTTTCTAAATCCTCAGATTATCTCATTTACATTTCAATCTCTAAACTTGTTTCTCTGTGAGGAGCGAACAAGAAGCATGGCTATCAGAGCTGAGTGGTTAGTGCTAACACACAGAAGATATTTAGCAGTGTGAGAAATAATCCCTGATGAATGAAGGGCTGTGGGAGGTGTGTTTTGTGTGCATGTGTGAGTATGTTTGTATGTGTTAGCATATAGTGTTCTGTCTTGTTGAGTCAAACATTTACATAGACACAATGACAAGGATAAAGTTGAAATAGGTCAAACAAACTTTGAACTTAACAGATAAGCAACAAACATGTACATTTTCGGTTGTCTTTTGTCATTTTCATGTGACTACAAATGAACAAATAGAAATGGGCAAGTTGGTGGTCATGAAGTAAGAAAAGTGTAACTGTCAGAGTATTAAATTGTAATGGATGAAGGTTTCGAATGGATCACCTCATGAATGAAACATGTTTTTTTCATAAAATCCTCAAATGAAATATTAAGATGTGTGATAATGAACTGCTCCTTGAATGTCATCACACACACAAACACACTGAAGAGCCCGAATTTAATCAGTTCTGACAGTGTACTTTCTATACATAATCCCTCATCTTCTGCTATTTTCACACTGGTGAGCTCTAGCTTTCTCACTCTATATCTCTGTCTCTCTCAGTCTCACTCTCTCTGTCTGTCTGTCTCTCTCTCTGTCTCTTTCAGTCTCACTCTCTCTGTCTGTCTGTCTCTCTCTCTGTCTCTCTCAGTCTCACTCTCTCTGTCTGTCTGTCTCTCTCTCTGTCTCTCTCAGTCTCACTCTGTCTGTCTGTCTGTCTGTCTGTCTGTCTCTCTCTCTGTCTCTCTCAGTCTCACTCTCTCTGTCTGTCTGTCCCTCTCTCTGTCTCTCTCACTCTCACTCTCTCTGTCTGTCTGTCTCTCTCTCTGTCTCTCTCAGTCTCACTCTCTCTGTCTCACTCTCTCTGTCTGTCTGTCTCTCTCTATGTCACTGTGTCTCTCTGTGTCACTGTCTCTCACTCTCTGTCACTGTCTCTCTCTCTGTCTCTGTGTCTCTCTCTGTCACTGTGTCTCTCTCTGCCACTGTGTCTCTCTCTGTCACTGTGTCTCTCTCTCTCTCTGTCACTGTGTGTCTCTCTCTCTGTCACTGTGTGTCTCTCTCTCTGTCACTGTGTCTCTCTCTGCCACTGTGTCTCTCTCTGTCAATGTGTATCTCTCTCTGTCACTGTGTGTCTCTCTCTCTGTCACTGTGTCTCTTTCTGTCACTGTGTCTCTCTCACTTTGTCTCTCTGTCTCTGTCTCTTATGACTTGACCAATATCAACAGATCAAACTCACTCTACTCATTACGCTCATTATGCTAATTGTGTGATTTTGGGAGAGAAAGAAGAGTGTATTCAGCTGGCAGCGCAGTATGTGTCCTCCTGCCATCATATGAGGGAGAAGGGCTGAACCCTCTTTTCCATTTAAACTGCCGGTACTCTCTGTACTTATTTTTGGGATATATGTATGCATAAATATATATAGAGAGAGAGAGAGAGAGAGAGTGAGAGAGAGAGAGAGAGAGAGAGAGAGAGAGAGAGAGAGAGAGAGAGAGAGAGAGAGAGAGAGAGAACCACTCTTGTTTTAAATTAAGAGTTTAATTTGACAGTTTATTTTTACAGAGAGAGAGGTTTTTTGAGGTTTTATCAGTCTTTATTAAGACACACTAACCTACATCACACTATAAAACACCCCCCATCCCCTAAAAACCATGTTAATGCATAGCCCAACAACATCAGTCCCACCAAGACAAAAGCAAGTACTGTACAAGCCACCCCCCCACTACCTGACAAATACCAACAACTAAAACCACAGAGTATGCTACACATATCCCCACACTGAGCCAGAACACGGCCCATTAACACTAAACACCATACAATAACTAGGTTAGCACCAGCCATCACAAAACAGACAATACGGCCATAACACATTCATAATAGCACCAGATAACACAAAACAGACACCAAACCATAACACAGTCATTATAGCACCGGGTAGCACAAAGCAGACAACAAACCATCAACACAGTCATAATAGCAGCAGGTAGCACAAAGCAGACAACAAACCATAACACAGTCATTATAGCACCAGGTAGCACAAAGCAGACAACAAACCATAACACAGTCATACTAGCACCAGATAACCCACAACAAACAAAACCGTAACAAAGTCATAATAGCACTAGCTAACACAAAGCAGACAAAACCATAACACAGCCATAATAGCACCAGATAAAAAAAAACAGACAGCAGACCATCAGTACATCACAGAACAGTCTCAACACCCTCATTTCCATATCACCCCCACCCCCCCCTAAACGTATTCCTCCTGGTCAGCCAGACCGCCAGTTTAGCCTGAGCAAACAAAAAATGAATCAAAACATAGGTTGCACTAATTTCCTTAAAATACCTGGGCCCCATTACAAACATTTCCAACCCAAAAACCACCCCCAATCTTCCACATACAGTCCCCAATAACGTAATCAATGATAGCAGCCTGTCACACAGAAAACACGTGTTAAACAGTCTCACTTAGTCCACAAAAAGGACACTCCTCCCCCACCCCCGGATCCACCCTTGCCAGGCAGCTCTTTGTGGCCAGGGCGCCATGTAGGATCCTCCACTGCAGATCCCCGGACCATTTGGGGGCCGGAAGCTTATATAAAACCGGCCACCTGTATCCAGCCATCCCACCAGGCCCCAAAAACTCCTGCCACTGGTGCTCCTTGACCCCTGCCAGCTGCCTAATGTTCCTCAGCTTAACCACCACAGTGTATAAGGCCTTCCCACTGACCCCAGCAAAACCCCCAGTCCCAACGTGCCAAAAGACAGCACATCCCCTGGACCATCCTGCCAGACCCCAGTCTCTGCCATCACCAGCAGTGGTGGAAACCTCGGTCCAATAAGTCCCCAGAAGTTTTTGTAAAATGCAATAGGCAGCCCAGCCCGTCCACCCCTGGGGCCCGGCCAGAGCTCATCTGGGAGACCGCCAGCGAGAACACAGTCAATGTCAGGGGACTGTCCATTTGGCGTCTCTGTAACAAAGGCAGTTTTTGCAGACCAGAAAGCAACATCCCAGAACATACAGGATCACACATCTCCGCACTGTACAACTCAGAGTTAAACTCCACAGCCCTGTCCCTCATTTCTCCCACCAAAGAAGAAACACGACATCAGACAGACGTAAAAACAGTGCATTCTCTTCGTCTCCGCACTGTGTTTTTCCAGGCCGAAAAAGAAGGAGCTGGGGGCATCCATCTTGTTAAGCATTGAAAACCTAGCCCTTACAAGAGCCCCCTTTGCTTTTATTTGGAAAAAAGCACCCAAATCCCTACGCAATTCAGCCAAGTTTGGAGCCTTTCCGCCCCCATCATTTCCCACCAACATGACCTCTGCCTCACTCACACTACTCTCCAGCTCCCCCAACACCCTCCTGGACACAGAGGTAGAGAAGGCTGTAAACTGTTGACAGAAAATCCTGATCTGTGTTTTACCCCCATCCCACCACTGACTGAGAGACTCATACTCCCCTTTTTGCTGTCCCCACCTCTCCCAAAAGCAGTTAAAACTTGAGCAAAAGGCAGCATCTTGTAAAAGCTTCACATTAAATTTCCAATACAATGCTTTCCGGGGCCCTGGTGAAACAGAGAGCTGAGCCAGGGTGGTGTGATGGTCTGAAAACCCAACCGGGAGTATAGAGGCACTAACCAACCTGTTGTTCTGGTGTGCGTACACGTAAATGCGATCCAACCGAGAGGCGCTGACTCTTCCCCCCACAACCTTAACCCAGGTATACTGCCATATGGTGGGATGCTTAATCCTCCATGTATCCACTAGATCATATTGTGTCAGTACATCCGCCAGAATGGCAGCCGAGATCAAATGTGGCTCCTCCCTGTTACGGTCCATAGTAAAATCTGTCATACAGTTCTGATCCCCCCCAAGACCAGCACCTCATGCTGAGTAATTAAAGCCAGCTCATTTCTAAACTGCCCAAACAGAGCTGCCCTCGCTCTACCTATATTGGGTGCATTAACATTCATAAAAACAAACACAATATTGGCAATGTCAGCTTTGACCACCACCAGCCTTCCTCTGCACACTTCCTTATAAGATGTAATGCTGATGTCCAGACCTGGGGAAAAAGCACTGCCACCCCTGCACTAGTGTTTGTCCCATGACTCAGCACCTGTTTCCCCTTCCACCAGAGCCCCCAGTCTACCTCGTTAGTAACATCTGTATGTGTTTCCTGTAAGAACATCACTCTACACACGTTTCTGTTTAATATATTCCCCTACAAGAGCCCTCTTTTCCCCATTCCTAGCCCCATTGATATTCAGCGAGCCTACCCAAAGAGTCTCCATAAAGAAAGAGAGAGTGGGAGACAACAGTACAACCCAAGCCAGATACCCAAAAGGATGATTTGAAACTAGAAACCCAGCCATTCATACAGTGTCAGAAAGCAGACCCTTACGTACTACAGTAACCCATTTCCTCAGCCTGTAGTGTTTCCTAGGTGAGAGAGCACTCAACCCCTCCGTCCTCGACACTTGTTTCACTGATCTCACAAATTTAACAGAATCTGGAAAGTGGGACTCCAGAACCACTTTCTTCCTCCCCTTTATTTCATTCAGAAACACAGACATCTCCTTTACAGAACACGTTGGCCCCTCCATCTGACTGGCCCCCATCTCTGAACACAAGGAGCTGTCGGAGAAGGCCATCTCCTCATACTCATCCTCACCAGAGTCCAACACCTGCCCATACTCTTGCCCTGACACTGCCTCAGCCTGCCCATCCCTAGCCTCCTTCTCCATTCTGGGCTTTACTCCACAAGTTCCCAGCCCGCCCTTTTAACAATACCTCTATTCCCATCCCTCTTTCTCCTCCGTACTGCTGCAGCCTCCTCTACCCCACCACCCTCATCCCTGCAAATACCACCAGCACCTACGCCTACAGCTGCCCCCTCAGTCTGCTCAACCACACAAGTCCCAATAATGCCAACAGCCCCTATAGCTGCTGCTGCCCCTATAGCTACAGCTGCCCCCACAGCCCGCTCAACCACGCCATCCCCACTACCACCACCAGCCCCTATAGCTACGGCTGCCCCCTCCGCCTGCTCAACCACACCAATCCCACTAATAGCACCGGTCCCCGCAGTAACCGCAGCCCCCCCCAGCTCCACCGCGCCAATAACACCAGCACCACCAACCCCTGATGCTACAGGTGCCCCCCACGCCTGCTTAACCACGCCATCCCCAGCTGAACCACAAGGCCCTACGGCTCCAATCACCCCCCCACCTGGCTCAACCACGCTAACCCCGTCAACTGCCCTAACACCCTCTGCGCCTAACCCAAGTGGGTCCACACTCCCTTCAGCTGCAAGGCCTGCCCCACCACTGCAACCCCCCCCCCACCGGAGGCCTCCATCTCCCCATTTTCCGTGTTCTGACCGATCCCACCAACCTCCATCCGCGCCTGATCCACCTGTCCCGGCGCTCTATGAGGGGACGCAAACTTTTTGTGCCCCAAATCCCCGCACTCAAAACACCGCAGGCTATCCGTGCTTGTGAAACCCGCGTACACACCCTCCCCATGCCTGATCTTGAAATAGACATTAAGTTGCTGGTCGGTATTATGAAGAAACATTAAAACCTGCCTGCGAAACGAGACTACATGCCTAACGGCCTCTGAACGAAAGCCTGCTGACAACACCCGGAAACCGCTAGCAATTTTTCCAAACCGTGTTAACTCCTTCGCTATCTGTTCATCAGTAATAAAAGGTGGTAAATTCACCACAACCACCCTCGTTGATGGCATCGATAACGGGGAAATTGGCACCAACTCCCCTCTCACTACAACTCCGCTAGCAACAAGCCTACCAACTAAACTAAGTTTCTTCATAAACACAACCACCGCTTTATTCATTTGTGACGCTGAGTGAATGTGTTCAGCTCCTTCCAGGTCGCCGACAGCTAGCAGGACTTCCTCAACTCTCACCCCAGGCTCCGGGACACACCCCTCTCCACTTCCCTACTATCAATCGCTACCAATTCAAGAGAAAATCAAACCGTGCAACCAAGTATAAACAGAAGCAAAAAACAAAAGTCGCCTCACCCAACAAACACTCTCACACCGCACTCATGCAAACTCCCAGCATACAACACAGAGAGAGAGAGAGAGAGAGAGAGAGAGAGAGAGAGAGAGAGAGAGAGAGAGAGAGAGAGAGGGAGAGAGAGAGAGAGAGGGAGAGAGAGAGACGTCGCTAGTGTCTGGGGACAGAGATAAAGGTAGGCTGTTAGTCTTTTTAAAAGACAAATAAGAAGAGTACAAAGACAAGGGAAGCCAATAGGAATTGAATGTTTCTCCACTTGGTCTCCATTCTCTCTTTTTCTCCAGCTGATAAAAATGAATCTGACTGTGACAGGGACACTATAGGGGGGGTGCATGTGTGCTTGGGTTTTTCGGTGTGTGCATGCCTCAGACAGGCTGATGTTATCAGAGGTTGGTATTGTGCTGAAACTGGGAATGGATTCTCTTTGTCCCTATAGCTCCAGATAACAAATGAATGATACAAACATGCAGGTGTGTGCACGTTTAAACACACACATGATGATGTTTTCATTTAACAGAAGTGGCACACACAGGTGCTGTCCCTTCAGCACCACCCATGAAAACACACCTAAGACCTGTCCTTTAACCACCACCCATG
>JACXGM010012428.1:0-23988 GCA_016801145.1 Umbra pygmaea | reverse complement strand
GCTATTCCGTTTTGACCTCTGCCTGTTGGATTACTCTGCTTGTGGATATCACTAATTGTACCTTAGCCTATACAGCTCTTCCGGTTTGACATTACCTTATTCTTGGATTATTCTTGCTTGTTCCTATGGTCAGTCAATCTGGTCAATAAAATAACATTGTTCTATTTTACCATTTTGAGTACTCATTACAGACATTACACTGACAGTCTTATTTCAATTCAGCAGAGTGATTCTGAGCCACAGACAGGTGACCGTCAGAGGGATGTGTGGGACAGTAGGGTGGATGTTGATGTGAGGGGTTAAAGAGATTCTACGGAACAGTACTCTGTTACAGACGTTGCTCTACAATCTTAATTGTAGCCTAATACAGTACATACCATTGTGTACATACATTAATAAAATGATATATGTGATTGTACCAAATAGCTTGTTATGTTTGCTATCTTAAGTTTCTTTTTTGCAATCTACTAATTTAGTCTAAAAATAGAGGCTGGAGGCAGGTCTTTGCTTTGTTTCTCACTTGCAGTTTTATGATTATGTGCATGACTTTATTCAAACACTGTGTGTGATTGATGTCTCTTGCCGTAGAATCATGTATAGATTCTAAAATCAATACCTGCTTATAAGGATTGTAATTTGGTTTTGTTCTTCCCCAGTGCCTTTGCTCATGCAACACCATTGAATGTTTGTGATAGTCGTCATCACTTTTTGTTACCTATTTAGAATTTGAAAAGTTAATCTTAACTGTATTTTTTTTGTTTTTTTTCAGCCAGCTCTGGAAGTACCCATTTCCTGGTGTAGATTAGACTTAACTTGACCCCCAAAATCTCCATAAATGCTGTAAAGTAAGAATGCTGTCAAAAACAGACATCATATTAGTTTATTTTTATCTATTAACAAAATGAAAATGGGTGAACAGAGTAACCCTTTGCCTTCAAAACAGCATAAATTCTTCAAGGTACACTTGCAGAGTTATTGAAGGAACTCGGCAGTTAGGTTGGCCCTGTCACATGGCCCAGTGTGGGCGGGATATAGACTTCCCTTTTGGTTTCTATACTTTGTGCATGTTTTTGTTTTAGTTCCCTCCAGTGTTCTTTCAGTGCTGTGCATGGTGTTTTAGTTGTCCCTTTAAAGTCTGTGTTACAATGTCCCTAGTGTCTGTGTGCTTGTTCTGTGTTCAACTTGTAGTGTTTTTTCCCCTGTGTGTTTTGTTTTAGTTATGTTTTCCCGCTCTTTGTGTCACATGATCCCGTCACATGTTTTGGTGAGCCTATCAGTTCTGTAGATTAAGTCCCCACCTGCACACCCTTCCCTCATTAATTTGGTATTTAGTTCAGAGTGTTTGTTAGTCCTGTGTGGTTCATTGTTTCTGTTCAGGTATGTGGTTGTTATTGTTTCTTGTGGTATATGTCTTTAGTATGTTCATATGTTCAGTGGTTCATGTTGTAGGTGTTTTAGTAGTGTTATAGTCTTATGTCCTTATTACAGTGCCTTACGAAAGTATTCGGCCCCCTTGAACTTTTCAATCTTTTGCCACATTTCAGGCTTCAAACATAAAGATATGAAACTGTAATTTTTTGTGAAGAATCAACAAAAAGTGGGACACAATCATGAAGTAGAACGAAATTTATTGGATATTTCAATTTTTTTTAACAAATAAAAAACTGAAAAATTGGGCGTGCAAAATTATTCAGCCCCCGTGAGTTCATATTTTGTAGCGCCACCTTTTGCTACGATTACAGCTGTAAGTCGCTTGGGGCTCTATGAGTTTTGCACATTGAGAGACTGAAATTTTTGCCTATTCCTCCTTGCAAAACAGCTCAAGCTCAGTGAGGTTGGATGGAGAGCGTTTGTGAACAGCAGTTTTCAGTTCTTTCCACAGATTCTCGATTGGATTCAGGTCTGGACTTTGACTTGGCCCTTCTAACACTCGGATATGTTTATTTGTGAACCATTCCATTGTAGATTTTGCTTTATGTTTTGGATCATTGTCTTGTTGGAAGACAAATCTCCGTCCCAGTCTCAGGTCTTTTGCAGACTCCATTAGGTTTTCTTCCAGAATTGTCCTGTATTTGTCTCCATCCATCTTTCAATCAAATTTTTGCCATCTTCCCTGTCCCTGCAGAAGAGAAGCAGGCCCAAATCATAATGCTGCCATCACCATGTTTGACAGTGGGGATGGTGTGTTCAGGGTGATGAGCTGTGTTGCTTTAATGCCAAACATAACGTTTTGCATTGTTGCCAGAAATTTCGATTTTGGTTTCATCTGACCAGAGCACCTTCTTCCACATGTTTGGTTTGTCTCCCAGGTGGCTTGTGGCAAACTTTAAATGAAACTTTTTATGGATATCTTTCAGAAATGGCTTTCTTCTTGCCACTCTTTTATAAAGGCCAGATTTGTGCAGTATACGACGGATTGTTGTCCTACGGACAGACTCGCCCACCTCAGCTGTAGATCTTTGCAGTTCATCCAGAGTGATCATGGGCCTCTTGGCTGCATCTCTGATCAGTCTTCTCCTTGTATGAGCTTCCTTCCATTTCAATATTATTGCTTGCACAGTGTTCCTTGGGCTGTTTAAAGCTTGGGAAAACTTTCTGTATCCAAATCCGGCTTTAAACTTCTCCACAACAGTATCTCGGACCTGCTTGGTGTGTTCCTTGTTCTTCATGATGCTCTCTGTGCTTTCAACGGACCTCTGAGACTATCACAGAGCAAGTGCATTTATAAAGAGACTTGATTACACACAGGTGGATTCTATTTATCATCATTAGTCATTTAGGTCAACATTTGATCATTCAGAGATCCTCACTGGACTTCTGGAGAGATTTTGCTGCACTGAAAGTAAAGGGGCTGAATAATTTTGCTCGCCCAATTTGTCCGTTTTTTATTTGTTAAAAAAAATTGAAATATCCAATAAATTTTGTTACACTTCATGATTCTGTCCCACTTGTTGTTGCTTCTTCACAAAAAAATACAGTTTTATATCTTTATGTTTGAAGCCTGAAATTTGGCAAAAGGTCGAAATGATCAAGGGGGCCGAATACTTCCGCAAGGCACTGTATGCATACACTCTTGATATATATAGTTCCCACCTCTATACCGCGATAAGAGCATAGTTGATAGTCATATTCATTGTGCACTCTTGTTTATCAGTAGAGTTTATGCGTATGCTCTGTGACTACCTGTGCATCTAGTAATTCAGCTAATATCTACCATTGTGCAATTCACTATTCATTTAGCCTGCCATTACTCCACCTAAGTACAACCCATCTATCTGCCTTGGTCTCCCTCCTTCATCACACAACTCACCTCAGCTGTGACAGTGGTGTCCTGCTGACAGAGGAATGGTGACTCACATGTTGCAGGATTGGATCTTTCCACATGTTCTTGTTGCTTATGCATTTACTTATTTTGATATTTCAGGAGAGTGGCTTTTGAAAGACTCAACCGTATTAACGGCAGTTTTGATGTACAGTACGATGTATAAATAAACAGCTCTGGACGAGATTGAGAGACCACTGCAATTTATTCGGAAATCAACCCCATTGAAAACCTCTCGAGTGTGATCAAAAGAAAGACGGATAGTCACAAACCATCAAAGAAAGCCAAGCTACTTTAATTTTTGCGGCAGCAGTTTCATAAAATCACCCATCCTCAATAATAAAGACTGGTGGAGAGCATGCCAAGACGCATGAAAGACAATTATTATTGTTATACAATCATTAATATTTCAACAAATAGTTATTTATAAACTCTTCCTAGGTTAACAGAATACTACTGTGTTGTTTAAAAATGATCTTTATTATCTTTGCATTATTCAAGGTCTGACATCACTGCACCTTTTGTATTATTTTGACCAATTGTAATGTTCTGCAAATAGATGCTCTGAATGACAATATATTATATTTCTTTTTAGAATTTGGAAGAAATGTTGTCAATACTTTATGGAATAAAACCAATATTATCATTTTATCCAAACCCATACCCATACCTATCAATTGTAAAACCAGAAACTTTATTTTTGTAGTGGTCTCTTAATTTTTTTCCAGAGCTGTATATACTGTATTTACTTAAAACAAATAGACAAAGCACACATTGAACGTTCAGTTTACAACTACTATCAAGTTAATTCAACAAAGTAGTTAATCATCAATGTGAATGGCAAGATAAAAAAATCATGTTCAGTATCAGTTAATTTAATCAGTTTCAATTAAAGAATATGCCTTACATACATATATTGTGGTGGAAAAAAGCCCTATGTGCAGTAGTTTATGGAAATATGCAAATAATATTTATATATATTTTAAAGAACATTAGGTTAGAATATACATATAACAGTATTTGGGTTGAATATATGAATTGCACATATGAATTACTTTGAATTTAACACATCAAACAATTATCTTTCAAAGTAAATGATTTTCATATGACATGGCCACAGGGGCGTCGGACTGGGGGTAAAAACAATACTGATTACCAGGGCCCAAGGGAAGAGAGGGCCCTTGAAAAGTCTGGAATATATGGGGTTGAGGAACATGGGGGCCCATCAGGACTGCCTATGCATAGGGCCCAGAATCTTGTGCTACAGCCCTGCATGGCCATAGAGAAGTGGAGAACTGGTTGGAACCAGATTCACTCAGCCAGCATTCTGTAATGGAAAGTTTGCCAAGTATTTACCATCAGGGACACAAATGGTATTTTGTCTTAGGTGAAATATAGAGAGACAGAGACTGTTGTTAAACATACACATTAGTATTGATTGATCAATATCTTGTCAATAATTAAAGTTGAAATACGCAAGGAAACAGTGGGTCATTAGATCAGATGTTATCAACAACATAAAGTCTCATTTTCAGGTTCTATTGATTGGTAAGGTGTGGTATTCTTAGGAGTCATTTTTTACAAGTCTATAATACAATGAAGTTGGGTCAATGAGGAATTCTCATCTGACCAGAGCACCTCATAATTTAAATGACATTTGGCAAACTCCAAGCGCTTGTGTCTGTGTCTTGGGGTCAGAAAGTGCTTTCTTTTGGCAACCCATCCAAAGAGGCCCTGGTTGTGGACGCCACCAAGGCCTGCAATTCTTTCACAGTGATTCTTGGGGATGTTGTTGCTTCTCTCACCATCCTCCTCCCTATGCATGGTATAATTACGTTTACTGACAATAGTCCCGCAATTTAATTTTACAGGCACCTGATCTGGACACAAGGAGTCACTGGGGAGTGATGCAGTGGGATAGATAATCTGATTTATATATGCCAATTTGCTGTGCCTTGTGCACGAGGTCCAGGGGAAAGTCAGAGTACCTATATAGTCAGGCTCGAACCACTGAATATTAGGACGTAGATTTTCCTGCAATGCATTGACTTCCGGACCCCAAACTGTTCCACATCTTTAGATTTTTTATAAAATGGCCCTGACAGTGCTCAGTGGTAAATTCAATAGTTTGTGGATCATCTTGTAACCATTACCAGATTTATTAAGGTCTACCACCATCTGTCTCTTTTGAACTGCCAGTTATTTTGTTTTCTTCATAGTGTTGGCTGACAAGGGATATTGTACGTGTTTTAACTTGTTTTCATACCCTAGTGAAACAGGAAGTGTTGTAATGGCTTAGTATACTTCCTTAAGACTTAGATTAACTGAAATAAGTGGAATTGAATTCCTGGTTTAATGTTGGTAGATGTTATTTACAATAATTTTTAAGGGTGCTATTGATTATGAAACCTCGATTTAAACCATTGATTTTTTATTTAATCAATTAAATATTATAATTATTTATTATTTTGGTTGATTCCATTGATACATTAATAAAGTACAGAAGTTTTCACATGTTGGTATTTTGAGTCTTTATCTGTAAATGTTTTTTTTAAATATTTTTTACAGTATTGCTTGTGCATTACCAGTCAGGGGTACCAGTAATTTTGGAGCCTAGTGTAAATACACAAGGATAATGAGACAATCACAAACAGGTGCACAGAATGGGGGGAAGGAATGGTGGTGTCAGAAAATCAGTGACATTGACTGCCAGACCTGTGATGGGCCAGTAGGGTGAGCCTCAAGGCAGGGAGACATGACAAGGGCGCTCACATGGTTCATTAAACCACATGCCGTCGGGTCATCCATGCTCACTGCTCACTCAACAAAGAAAGCTTTAGTCAATATGCAAAAGGATTACACATTCACCAACTAGACACACGCGGTTGAGCTCGCATCTGCACACAAGGAGTCGCTGCAGAGCGACATAGCAATATATAGTCAGACTTGTCTATTATCTTATTCCGAGCAGCCCTGTCCCACTTTGAACTGCCTTGTGCTGGAGCTCATGGAAAAGTGGGAACTAATATGATGTTTTAGTACTTAATTGCCTGTCCTTCTTTTCAGTTCTCTCTGGACTCTTATCAGTCCTTACTCCCTAAAAGTACAAGTGTCTCATCTCTGCAGTATAAACACCAACAAATGTTCATCTATTATTTTCAAGTGAAAGTACAGGATGTCTAAATTGATCCCTTATCGGTGTAGTATATACAGTATATAACACCATATACAGTATTATTTATCTCTGTACCTGAGTGTTCATTCATGGTGTCATTTATTGGCGTAGTCCTCTTGACTTGACTGATTCATTGACACCAACTTATACAGTATATAGTGGTTTCTTTTGATAACACTTTGTTTAATGTTGTGTGGTTTTTATATTGATGTGCCTTTTTGGACAGGTCATCATTGCAAATGAGTCTTCCATCGACTTACTTGGTAAAATAAAAATGTAAAAATAAAATTCTGACAGTGTGACAATGACAGTTTCCTTCTTCTGTCTCCCACAGCCTGTGTTCCACTGACCTCTTTACTGCCTCTTTGATTAGTGGTAATAAATGTAACTACTGAATTACGGTACTAATTAGTACAAAATGTATTTTGGAGGACTTGTGGGCACATCAAAATATTCACAGTTTGTGACTATTTTGCTCAATGTTGTAGACATGATTGAAGGAAGTGAAGTAGACATACATATTGGCAAGAGGCTGCTTGTTGAGATGCATTAATAATTATGGATGGATATCAAAACTTCCCACAGTCTGTGTTCCACTGACCTCTTTACTGCATTCATGAGTAGTGGTAATAAATGTGACTACTGAATTATTACTGTTGTAGCTGTCTATTGGGTTGGATACATGTCCAATGGTTAGTTTTCTGACTTCTCTCAATGCTATGTCATGCTAGGTAAAAAAGAATAGCACCAAAGATGAAAAGGTTAACAGCAACAGTTGTTTACCAAGTGGCCTCCATGATCCTCCCTCAGGATATTATTTTCTGTGAATACAGACACAAGTCCTAGTGAGATTAAGGTGGACCTAATAAAATACTGACACAAGCTAGTAAAGTCTATTTGGAAATTGATGTTTTACAGCCACTTCTCCCCTTAGCTTTACCGTCAACCCAGTGACATGAGCAAGTTTTGTTATTCTTCCAGAATATTCCTGTTAGCATTGTGTGAAACACACCACTATCATTAAAATGTACAAACGCATGCTAAGTCTTGGCTGCAGAATGCAGTATGCTACATATTCTTAGTGTTTTAAATTATATCAATTAAAACAAGAACAGGAAAAATACCTATAGTAAGTAAAGATGCTTGTCTTTTGTATGAGATCTTATCTCTTCTATATGACTTCCTCTGCATCTCCAGTCTCAAAATTATTCAAGCCAGGAGCGGGAGGCTACCATACTCTTTATAGAGGCAAGCTGGACTTGCCAAACATTAACAATAACATGTCTACTCTATTTCCTATTTATAAAAAATATTGTCAAATTTGATTTATATTCTATATATTATATTGCCAAGATGTAATTAATAACCCTTCAAGGTCTAAGGGGATTTAAATCTGCCTGGCACAATGTTGACCTTTTGGCCTCTGGAAAGGTCATACTTAATAAAAATATTGGCAAACCCTATCATAAGAAGTAATTAATGAAAAAACTGTACTTGTTCCCACTCTAACAAATGGGAAACATTCAAACTGCTGTAAGGCATTAAGCACTGATTGGGAACTTTTCTGTCATTCAAAATTTTCTATTATTTTAAATAAATTTAAAAACATAGCAGCTGTTATCAGCTAATGTGAAATTTGATTAAACAGCAAATCTTGGAAATGTAAGTTTAATTCACCTGTCAACGTGACATTGAGGGGTGGAAACATGCCTGTCAAACAGTTAATTTGAGCCTGAGGGCCTAGCGGTTTAAAGGGCAGGGTGTTGTTTTCACCCATACACCTGCAGTTGTCTGCCATAGGGACACGTTGCCTGTAAACACACTGGGGATAGGGGTGAACAGAAAGAGAAAGCACAGGTGAGACCGTTGGTAAGAGGTAGGGTTCATGAGAGGATAGATCCAAAAAAAGGAACTAAGTACAATAGGCAGAGAAAGGGACAAGGACAGACAGTAACAGACAGACAGTAACAGACAGACAGTAACAGACAGACAGACAGACAGACAGACAGACAGACAGACAGACAGACAGACAGACAGACAGACAGACAGACAGACAGACAGACAGACAGACAGTGAGAGCAGCATCCATCTAAAGTGTGTGCATATGGCTCCAGAAATGTTTACTTTTATAATTTTATTACAAGAATAACACTGAAACATTTTGCACGCAAGTCTAGATGGAACGTTAGCAATAATATTATTGTACTATATGAAGTGTGCATTGGTACATTTTGTGTAATATTTCTCAAATAATCACAATAAACAAGTCCAAAAATAGATGATCATGACCATGGTTTTGTGTCGTGTTCGATAAGAGGAACTAGAAAACCGAGAAATTAGTGTTTTGGTTTAGCATGTGAAAGTGGTATATTCCCAGAACTGTTAATAATAGATAATAAGTGTAATCAGTGTAAATTGTATGCTCATTTAAAAAGAATACAGTTGGAAAGCAAATAGACACTTGGGCATGTTCATTAGGGCATTCATGGAAAGAATATAGAAACATTTTAAAACTAGAGTATACAATCTGTTTCTTATTGTAACAAAATCTAGTTTGACCCAGTTACCTTAAATTGTCTTTCATTTGGTAAGTCTACAATGCCTGTGGAAGTTTGGACAGATTTTTTATATAAAGTTTTAAGGGATAGCACTTAAGTCTACATACATTTTTGGTGAGAAAGTGCTTCAATCTCCGATAAAAGATTTAGGAGAGGAAACTTTAATCTAAAATAAAAGTTTGAGGGCATCAGACTTAACATAAACAAGACAAAGTACCCATAACACTTCAAACAACGGCATTTATAACAATAATACCCAAAAAATAAAATACTTCATTAATATGAATAGAGTATTCAGTTTTAACAATATGCATTGAATATTGAAATATAAGCATGTACATTATACAGCATGTAGTGGATGTCAGTTGCAGCTGTTTGATTGATCATTGATTTCATCATAATCCTATTTGTTCAGGGACAGTGTTGTAATGTTGCAGATGTTGTGTTGAATACAATAAACTGTAAAAAATAATTAAATCACAAATACCACAAAGAACATATCGAAAGTAATCTGTCACAGAAAGAGTGATAAAGTGGCAATCAGCAGTTGCTAAATCCATGTTTGAACTTACTGTATGCTAATTATATGAACCCATTTTTTTATTTACTGTGTAAGTGACAGAAAAAAATATATAGACAATTATAAAAAACGTACCCTATCGGAACCCAGAATGCATTCTACTCCAATGTTAGTAAAAAATGTAAATGTAAACGAACACTGTAGAGCCCAAAAACATGGTTAAAATGTTAATTTGACGGAATGAATGTTCATTCCTTGTATCCGTAGGTCTGAACAGGAATGTGACAGTTCCTACATTCTTCTGACCACATCCCTTAGCTTATTAATAAAGTAGCAGCAGGGAATATGCTTTGTTAATATATCAACTGCTGATTGCCACTGAAGTTGCTCACAGCATGGGACAGTGTGTTGTTTTATTGTCCTTCACTAGATGAACAAACATGCCAACAGTAATAAAGGACATAGTCTGTGTATTACGCTCCACCCATGATCATACATAAACATGAATGGAATATACATAGAGTTCTAGGCTCACAAAAAATCAAATTCTCATAAATGAACAGCAGTCTTTTCCAGATGCAATCAACTGGTCCAGTTCATTTAAGTGAATTAAGTAGTTAATTTTGCTCTGAATTTTAATCAAGGGAAGATTCTGCTATTCACACACCGAAGGTCTTTTTCTTCGTATTGTATGGACGAAAACAAAAGTACATGGATGATAGCATTCTTGCTGGTTTCACGACACCAAGTTGATGCAATGTTTTTCAAATGTCTAAGGTCCCGTTTACATTCCCAGAGATTTCAGCCACATATATTTGACCTCTTGAGAAAAGCTTGAGATGAGACAAAATCATTTCCATACTGGTTGTATTTTCCCCATGATACACATTTCTCAAGAACATCCTGAACAATTGCATTTACGTTTGCAAAGCCCCAAGTGGGATCTTCCAAAACCTTCTCATGCGCTACCTCGTTAAGTCGAATGAAATGTAGCAGTTAGAGACCCACAAATGTACACAATACAAATGTACACAATACAAATGTACACAATACAATTTTGTCTCAAGTCGAGCTTTTCTAGAGGTCTCAAAAATGTGGCTGAAAGCTATAGTAATGTAAACTGGACCTTAGATTGACAGAACGAGAAGTGTCATGGCAGTCATTTTTCTCTTTGTACTCCTCCTCTTTCTGTGTTTGCCCAAAAAGGTCATTGCACCAAGCCACATGGGGATGATTGTGTGGGGGGGGGCTCCAGATGCTGAATAAGTTGTGATTGAGAGGTAGGCAGCTTGGCTCATCATAGCATAGACTGACCAATCAGGAATCATAGTGAAGACTGTTCAATCACTGGACAATCTGTGGGCAAATGCTCCGTCTTCGTGTTGCCACAAGTCTCCAATTGAACACACTGCTAAGACAGCAACAACAGGTATTTTAGGCTTTATAAATGATGCCCAGAGACACACCCTGTAGAAGTCAACAGTAGAGAAGTGCAATCAGTGGTAACCATTTAAAGTGGTGTTGATAAAAATAGGTTGTTCTACAACTCAAATTTTTTTGTTAATTTTTGTTAATTTATTAAAGTTATTACAGTTCAACAAATGTTAACATTCTGTAAAAGGGACACATGTTCACTTTATGAACACTAAATACACAATATACTGCATATACACTATATACATATACTATACATTGAAATACAGCTCTGGAAAAAAATTTAAATCTGCAAATAAATCTTAAATCATCCCCATCTCCAACCTTTGGAATGTGATCAAATCTAAGCTGCTTGCGTTTTTGCACCAGGAGTGGCATAAAGTCACCCAACATCAATGTGAGACTGGTATAGAGCATGCCGAGAGAATGAAAGATAATAATAATTATTATTATTATTCCACCAAATACTGAGTAGTTAACACAACTAAGTTCTGTGTTGTTTAAAAATGAATATCATCATATTTTCTTTGCATTATTCGAGGTCTTACAACATTGCATCTTTTTTGTTGTGTTGACCAATTGTCATTTTCAGCAAATAAATGCATTAAATAACAATTTTATTATTTAGAATTTGTGATAAATCAAACCCATACAGTATAAATTAAGAGTACAGCCAGAGACAGTGAGGATTTTGCAGTGTCCTCAGATTTTTTTCCAAAGCTGTACAGTATATATATGTGAAGGAGTAGTCTTCACTAAGCATGTGTACAGTATGTCCCTGTCATTGCTGATTACTAGTGATTGATTGTATTGTTTGCACCTGTAACCATGGGCCTTTAGTTCCTCAGCTGTATAAAAAGTGGACATGTACACTGTGGGATGGAAAGACGAGCTGCTGTTGAATAAAATAAAAAGTACGCTATTTACATAAAGATTGACCATCTCTGTCTCATGAATGCGAGAGCATCAGCCAGCTATCTCACAATTGGTGTCAGAAGTGGGACTAAGCCTTGTATTAATGGGCAGACTCAATGCGAAATAAATGAAATGGGACAGAGATGGGCCTCTGTGATTTTTGAGGACGTGCAGTGGGGTTGAAGCTAACACCAGCAAGGGATGTTGTCCCTAACTGACTTGCCTGGAGATTAAGCATCATGGAGTAGGACTGATTAAGGTGAACCAGAATGGAAAAAACTGTTGTGGATCTGTTGTCTGACTGGCTAATCAGTGGAGCCTGAATGAAGTCGCAGCCATGTAATCCTATGACGACAGATGGTCTGGAAACACGACGAAGAGCAGTTGGAAACAGGTGGTGCAGTGCCAGGGGGAACATGCCAGTGTTTGGGGTGGACCAGCCCTGTAGCACGTGTGAGAGGGTAGTTTGTTTGCCCAAGTTGCTAATTGAGCCAGAAGGGGACAATGCTGATATGTTGATAAAGATGGACTTGAAACTCCTGGGGGCAGGATTCCTGAAGCCCTGGGGTTCAGTTCTAGACAATGGGTCGCCATGACACATTCTCCTGATGTTCAGTACTTCACAGTCCTGCTTACAGCTCTCTCTCAATGGAAAATCCATCACTAGGGATTTATATGTCCCTTTAATGGTCAAGTGATGACTGGTGATTGATTGGATTGTTTGCACCTGTAACCACAGGCCTTAAGTATCTCAGCACTATGAAAAGGGGACAAGTTCACTGTAAAGGGGATGGAAAAAGGAGCTTCTGTTTGTTTTAATAAAAACTAAGCAATTTACATAATATTGACCATCTCTGTCTCATGAATGTGAGAACATCGGGCAGCTATCTCACTACATATGTAGCCAAAAGTATGTGGACACCCCCTCAGGCTTTGGTCTAGGCCCTTTAGTAATTTCATCTAAATGCTACAGAATAGAAAGGTATTTTAGCCAATTGGCTGACAGTTGGGTGCTTTCAAATATGTAGCAAAGGTTTGGGGAACGCACTTTTTCTGTTCCAGTATGACTGTGGCCCTTAGCATAAAGTGGGGTCCATAAAGACATGGTTTGACGAGTTTGGTGCGCAGGATCTCGAGTGGACTGCACAGATCCCTGACATCAACCCAATTGAACACTTTTGGGATGAATTGGGACGGTGATTGCGTGTCCAACATCAGTGCCTGACCTCACAAATGCTCTTATGGCCGAATGGGCACAAATGCCCACAGACACAAAATTTTGTGGAAAGTCTTCCCAGAAGAGTGGCAACTGTTATAGCCACAAAGTGGGGGTGGGCAAACCCATATTAATGTTATCTACTGGGATGAAATCCTCAGACAATGCCCGGCTTCATGTGGCCAGAGTGTGTAGGCAGTTCCTGGATGATGAAGGCATCGATGCCTTTGACTGGTACTCAAGTTCCCCAGGCCTGAATCAAATTGACAACCTCTGGGATGTTATGTATCAATGCATCCGACACCACAAAGTATCACCACAGACTGTCCAGGAGCTCAGGACACCATCTGCTTTCTATCAGCTTCAAACCCATCTGGCCATTCTCTTCTGATCTCTGCAATCAACAAGGCGCTTTCGCCACATACTGCCGCTCACTGACTTTTTTCTCTTTTTTGGAACATGCCATGTTCACAGTCACTTTAATCACCTTTCTTTCCCATTCCGATGTTTGGTTTGAACTTCAGCAGGTCGTCTTGACCAGGCTAGATGCCTAAATAGACTTGACTTTCTGCCACGTGATTGGCTGTTTAGATATTTGTGTCGACGAGCAGTTGAACTGGGGTCCCTAATGACGTGGCTAGTGAGTGTGTGTATGTAATATTAATGATGTGTCGAATAAAGTAACAGGGTTGATCGTGGTAGGCAGATGGCTGTAGCAGTTAGACCATATGAGGACATATGCTGGATGGAGTCTATAAGGCTGGAGGTAAAAAATGGTGTTCTGTCTTCTTGTCAGTATTTCTTGATAAATAACATATGCTAAATGTAAATGTTACAGCATGAATCCCTGAGCAATCAAGGTGATGTGCAAAACGTTAATGTAGGCTTCATTTTATTTACGGTTAAAACATGTCCAGCCTGTCTATCTACTTGTCTCCAGGGCTGCTTTTTCACTACTAGCTATTATTTACATAGCTATTACATAGCGCGTAACCAAAAAACATTCTTTAAAGAATTGCGGGATTAGGTGTGTTAAAGTCCAAGAGGTCACCGGGCGTGCACAGATTGACATGTTAAAGTATAAATACATGTTGGCACTAAGAAAGATTTGCATTAAATATGCATTAAATAATCATTGTGATTAAAATCACCATGTGGGCTGTATTAAAGGGCACTAGTTACTGTTAATGCAGTATAGGTGCACAATTTCCCAGTTTGTGGAATAACCAGTTTATTCTCAATATACAATATTCTGGATCTCCACAGAATCAAAGCAGATGGTCAGGACTCCCTGTATTGTGCTTCCAGGCAGGAGATTCTTTTGCTTCCTCTTTCCCGATTGTCTTCCTCTTGTAAAGGCCACTGCGTAGTAAAGTAAGTGCTTCTTAATCTAATCTTCAGCTGTTGCAACTCTTTGATTGCAACAGTCCTCTGTAGGGACTAAATGCTATTCTTTTTGAATGTATAGTTGTCAATATTTAACCCCCAATACATTACAATCATAGTATTTTAATACCTTTAGCTGACTAATCGAAATAATTTGTCTTAATTTGAAGAATGTCTCAGTGTTTGGGTTTATTGATTCATATAATGAAAATGTACTACTACTGTAGTTATTAATACAATTACATAGAATAACTTTCTGTTCTACTTATTCTACTCTAGATGAATTTACCTGGTTGTTGTGCATATGGACGTTATTGAAGTCCATGCCCCCAGAGGTGAACAATGGGTCATGCTGGTCAGTCGTCTCCACCCTATCCAGCCTAGGGGATATAGTATGTCCCCCGCCCCGCTCCATATCCCCTCCGTCCCCAACCCCGTTGGCCTTGTGGAGACACAGTACCTTCCGGAAGCTCTGCTTAAAGTTATCAGACAGGAATCCGTAGAGGAACGGATTAGCGCATGAGTTCACGTAGGTCATGATAACCACGAAGAAGTAAACACCGGCGGTAACACTGTTCTCTGGGATGATGAAGACAAGGTTGACGATGTTGGTAGTGAAGAAGGGCAGCCAACAGATGACGAATACCAGGACAATGATCACCACCATACGGGTGACTTTCCGTTCAGACCGGCGCCGCTTGGTCAGACCGGCTCTGATCCCGGCAGACTTTACCTGGAATAAATCAGAATTCTGGTTGGTGACTTTGTTCATTTATACCTGCCAACATTAAAACCTGTTAACATCACTATCCTGAGGATTTTTGAGATACTTTAGTGCCCAGTACAGGGTTTAAGGCACTGGTGTATTAGGTTGATGAAAAGGAACCAAAGCAGAATTAGAAATCAGGTTTTTAAGGTCCGAAATTGAACTTTGCCTTGAACAAAATTGGGGGTACAAACAAACATTAAGTACACATCAAGATGCATGTTAAAACTGAGATGACACGCATAGATAAGTACAGTATGCAAGCGCAGACTCTTATTTTCAAAGCACCAACTTTTTAAAAAGGCCTCATTGTGTTTCAACCAGCAAAGGAGTCCATCTAGGAGTGTTTGAATCTACTGGAACATGTAGGCCAGAACACATATTTTCAAGTTGGATGACAGAGCCAGACGTCCATGGCTGGAAAACAATACTCAATTCTGCTAAACAGGATATGAAAGCTATGGGATCATTGCCTTTCTTACTGAAAAACCTGGGTATGTTATGTCTGCTGTGTAGCACGACACACCGGTTTTATGACAAAACACGTCGCTAAAAGCTAAACCTACCTTGATGATTATGAGCAGGTAGCAGAGGCAGATGATCAGCAGGGGGCCGAAGAAGCCCAGGATGGCCGTGTAGAGGATGAACGCTGATGACCACAGCTCCTGTGGGTCCGGCCAGCTCATGTTGCATGAGTTGAAGCGGTCCTGCACATCCGAGTAGATGGTTACCGGCAGCACCACCACAAAGGACACGCCCCACACCATCCCGTTAATGACCTTAGCCACCTTCGGTCGCCGCCACTTGGCACTCCGGATCGGGTGCACCACCGCCAAGTAGCGGTCGATGCTCATCACGGTCAAGCAGAAGGTACTGGTGAACTGGTTGATGGAATCGGCTGTCATGACAACACGGCACATGAATTCCCCAAATGGCCAGTAAGAGAGGACATTCTGTGTGGTCAGAAAAGGAAGCCCTAAGATATAGAGTTCATCTGCAAGGGCTAAGTTCAATATGTACATATTGGTGACGGTCTTCATCTTAGCATATCGCAGGACCACATAGATGGCCAGGGTGTTGCCCAGGAGGCCAACCATGAACACAGTCATTGAAATAACCGCAGTGATAATGGTGCTGCTTCCCTGAAACGGTGCGCTCTGATTGGACAGATTCAGGGAGTAGTTGGTGATTGTGCCTATGGAGGAGGAGGTGTTGTTGAAGAACCCATGGATGGAGCTGTTGCCTTGGGGATTCATGGTGGGGAGATGGGGGTGGTGTTGGATCAGGTACTGGCCCATAAGGCTGAAAACACAAATAAAATTAGTTACTGAGGATGGTGAAAAAAAGGCTAAAATAACGATCTCAGTAGAATAAGTTATATAAATGTATTACAATAGAATCGAATTGAGCAGAAATAGTCATTCTGATGCTGTCAATGAAAAATGTATGGACGGTATTTAACCTGTTCCATTGTAATACTTCACTGTTCCAGTTTGTCCACTTATAACACCACATGGACTTTCTCTGGGCAAGATACCCGTATTGACACTGTTCACTAAATACTTCATCAGAAGAACAGCTCATTTCCAAGGCATATATACATGAACTTCTTCCACGTATTGTCTATTCAGGTTCATTCATTTAAAGAGGCAATCATCAGTTAAAAAAAAACAATGTTGTCAAGCTGTCACTGGTTTAGTATATAGTCACAACCCACATGTCCTTGTTATTATTTGCAAGCTAAAAAAAGTGTATGTGTTCTGATGTGTTGACGGAACAACACATGATGTTTTTCTCTTCAAAAAAAGGTTATAATATTAAGAATTAAGTTAAAATGGTGGTGCAGCAATTGCAGATTACCTGCACAAAATTAAATTTCATTAAGACAGAAATGTTCAAAACATTTCCATTACGCACAATTTGAGTAGAGGGTGGGGTGAAATCAGTAAAAAGAAAATGTTTATGATCCATTAATTCTGTAGATTGTTTACTTGCTTTTTGTACCTCTGAACACAGAGTAGTCTACACAAGTGGTTGACATTGTTATGTTCCAGATAGTGTAGGTCAGTGTTTTTGAGCAAACCCCTAGCCCTAGCTCATAAAACCTGTTGCACCAATAAGTGGTCTGATGTTGGATTCATTGAACCGCAGTAAAAAACAATGGGATGACGTTCAGCCAACAGCCTAGTGTTGTGACTACAAACAAATGCATCTGGCATGGAGGCAAAGTTACAATAAATCGGTTTGATATTTCTATCAATCTAAATCAAAACTATTGTATGGGCATTGTCTGACACTGACCTGTGTTTGTTATCATGTTATATGAGAAGTAAAATGTCCACTGCATTACCTGATTAAGGCGATATAGTGACTGTAATTTGATCTGATTTTCAACACCAATTATTCTGCATTTCTCTTGTTAACTAGTTATAATATATTAAGTAACATGAAATATATATACAGTATACATACTCTATAAGCTAATGCTAGTGGAAAATATATTTCTAATACCAGTCCTAATGAATAAGCTGCTAAACTTTAAAATATTGAAGCATTTTTTCTAATTTATTATACTATTATTTTACAATTACTTTTTTTAGGGAGTTGTTAATTTTTTTACTACTTTTTAAAATAATCCTTCCATAACAAATATATCTGTTTAATGGAATTCGGAAATGTGTGTGCTGCACTAATTGCTTTTGCCATCTTTTAAAATAAACATTTAATCTCTTTAAATTGAATAGGACTAGTATTTATGAGACTAATATGGTCTCATTAACACAGGTAAAAAATATTGTTTTTTAAGTCAGGCTACAGATTTCAAAGTTTGTTGTTCATTGATAGTTTAAATGATGAAAAAGAGATATAATCATACATTGTTACATCCCTCTAAGTTTGTGAATAATCCCAGAGGTATTGTAAACAAGGAACATGTTGGCGATAAACTGTGGTGCAACATAACATTATATGAGAGGTACAGCATGAAGTTAATTCATCATTGAGCTTTTCAAGCAATTTGTTGCCTTATGAATATGTTGCTTTTCAGGCAATTTGCTGTTTGATTCAACCTTGTTTAGAAGAAAAGGTGGTTGGAAACAGCAAAACAGCATGTTGACATTCTATTGCATGCCTCTACTTTATCGTCTTAATCTCTCCAATTATTATGTTGCAGAAATAATGGTTTTCTATAGTCAAATTAATATTCCTGACAGTGCACACTGCACAAAAACAGCAATGTACATTTGAATACCTGTATACTAACCTTTTCGCACTAACATTTTGGCTTAGCACATTGGCGCATTGTCATCAGAGACATGTCAATAAATCATGTTGTCTCCGCATGACTCGTGTCGCAGTAAGATTCTATGATAGGTGACCCTGTGCAAATACCTATCGCTACATCAGATAGGCTACTGTAGCTCCAGACTCTGGTAATGCTGCATACCAATGGAAAAAGCTATAGGCCAACATGTTCTCTGCATTGATTACTTTTTACTGTAAGGCACATATACAGCGGGTTCAGCAATGTAAAATGAATACAACATTACATACAACTAGAAAAAAAACGTATTTGTGTGCTTACTACCTTCGCTTGAAATATTTATAGTAGTTATCGCTATTGCATTATTACTAGTAGTACAGTAGGAGTATTGATAGTGCCTAGGTATATTTAAGAAAATACTGAATATAATGACTTGATACCCTACTTGTGTAAAGGGTTGGTATGTAGAATGGTTCAAATTAGTATTGTTTGTGTGTTACTAACATAATCCATAAGTTATAATACTTTACCAATTTTATAGTTTCATGTAGGAGGTTGACTGTGCTCAGGTGTATCTAGACATGCTTCCTGTCTTTTCTGAACACATAAATGTACCAATGCTGCATCAGCCAACCAGCATTCAGGATTCCAAGCATACTTTAGAAAAAAAGGCATACAACGCGCATGACATCTCATCACTTTCTACTGTTCTAAATGCATTAGTAATCAGTTTATAACAGCACTAAGGCATCTCAGGTGTTTCTGATATACCATGGCTAACTTCAGTGTCCAGGCCACCCACAACCTGTTTTGTCTAATAACAGCCCTTTTGCCGTGTTATACTGGTCATATACCAGATGTGGACATATTATATAAAAGCTCTGTTTCAGATAACCAGTTCAGCATACAAATTAAAAAAGTAATGTATAAGAACAGACTCTTCATTTCAACATCGTTGTCTGAAAAAGTCTGAGGTCCAGTGCTAATGGATAGTTTGTCTGTCTGTAAATAAATGGGAAGGGATTGTCAGTTGATTAAAGTGAGTGATTGAATAGACACAGGGCAGATGTGTTCTGCAAGAAGTTCTTTCTGCTAGATGAAAACAGACTGTGCTAAAAAGTGGTTCTGTATTGGCACCAGTAAAACTGAAACACAATCCTTAGGTAAGATATACTGTAACTACCTCAGTATTGCAAGACTATAAATTACATGTTTGTACTGTATACCCATTCTATTCAATTTTGGCACTATAATACACATTTTATTACTTTTGTCTATTATAAAATAACATTTTCAATTGGTTATTATCATTGATTACAATGATATCCAATGTTACCTTTGATCCTATCTCATTATAGTAACTCTAAACTTGCACGAGAGAGCTGAAAATCGTGGCAGGTCTTCCTCCTACGGTTCCATGCCAAGCTATCTTTTCAAACTACCATCCAGGAGGTCGGTCAAATCAGTGCATGTCAATCTCAAACTCAACAATCTATTATAAAAAACAACAATAACAAGCTCAGTTAGCTTGCAGGCACCCAGTCTACATGAAGGTGTAGATAGTGCGTGATACGTCAAGGAAATTCCAGCTGTCTATGCCACTCCACCAACAAATATCCATTGCCGCATAGTGCTTCCATCCCTACATTAGTCAGTGGCACTTAAGCTGTTTTGAAACAGCTAATGAGTCCAGCTAAATTCTTCACATTTAATTGTTTTTTCCATTGCACTTTAATTGTTCATGTATTTAGGGGTACGGCAGTCAATACGATTTTTAAGTTGGTTTTGTAATTATATCAATAAATATGTTTTCAAATATGTTTTTATTAATAAGCAGTCAGAAGAAATAGAGCGATAATGTAGACTGGTCTAGCCCTAATGAAACATGTTTGTCAATAATGGATGGCTAACTAATAAAGATAATAATAATTAATAATAATAATATTATGTCGGCGAATTTGTCATAAAAACAGTAAACATTTAATACATGTCATTCAATTGTATAGGAATACATTAAACACACTTTAAAGTTTATTTATATTACTTACCTTTGCGCATAAAACGCTATCTATGGTACTTCAGAGTTTAGCATTTCGCGCAGCGTTCATTTCCATTTCTTTTCACTTCAGAGGGCAACTTCACCAATGCTGTCATGTACAAGGCGTGTACAAAAGCAAAAAAATGATTTGACGAAAAATACTTGTATAAACTTTATGCCAGTAAAAGCAGTTGGAGAGGTTAACGTCCCAAATGTTGTCAACGACCAAGCCCTCGTCTCAATACCAAAAGGGAACGCAATTCTTCAGAATACGTTTTTGCATCGTTGCTGATTTGAAAACGACCACTGTATCATTACTTTTGTTCAGTAAACTTACAGTTATCTTTTTATAAAATGGACGTGTTTGATGGTAATTGTACTCTTAGAAAATTAAATCATAAAGATCCAGGCCGGTACAGCAAAGAATTCCGTTGTAGGTGGGAAGGCACTTCTGCAGCGTATTGTCGCTATAGTCCTTTAGAGGAGGCTGGCTGCTGCGCGCGTGTTTATATCTTTAGGTAATAGAACAACGTCACTGACTGCTGTGCTTCTCTGCCGGTCTTTTTATTTACAAACAGTAGCATTGATCTAGTACATAGACCAGATGAGATGTCCTTAATGTATCTGTTTAAAAGTCTAACCTTTTTATCTTCTTTCTATTTGGCTATTTATTATCCACATACTTTGGGATATTCTAGAACTGTCATGGTTCAAGAAATATTACATAAAGAAGGTATACAATAAAAATATTAAACAGCTTTGGATTGTATTTCCGTAAGCTCAGCATCAGTGCGTTCATAATTTGAGATTATTCCAGTTCGGAATGCTTTCATTTTGATTAATTACTATAAATGGATTTGTGTTAGAGCTATGATCACAGCAAAGACATTTAGCATACCATGAAATACCTGAAATGCATTATTGCTATTACGAAGTGGTTAGCAGCAGCATAACACATCAATCGGCATTCAGTATTTGATGCATCATATAATATGCCATATATCCAACAACTGCGATCCAGGTGTCCATAATTTGAATTATAGTCTTTCCAGAGGAAACCACCCCAACCAGAGATCATCCATCCTGGTAACCACTCTGTTACACTAGGGCCTGTGTGGGTCACTTGGGTCCCAAATCATACATCCTGGTCTTTGGTACCGAAAAGTGTGCACATTTGTCGTTTTTGCTTAGCACCAAAATACATTATTTAAAAATGCAAGGCTTGTTAATGAGTGTATGTATTAGTGTTAGGGTAAAATACAAAAGTATACACTTCTTCTGGTCCCTAAGACTAGGATTGGAAAAATTTGACCTATACCCTCCAAAGGTTGATTGATCATTGGCTCTCTACCTCTCTCTTGTGGCCAAAGTGCTACTAATCCACTTCAAAGGTTCCAAGACTTGATATACTGTAGCTTTCCCAGATTCCCAGTGTTCTCATAAAATGTGGAGGGAATATCCATACATTTCTTTCTCATTCCATCGTGATTCCGGAACTTTTACATCAACAATTTCTAAAAACGTAGGCATGTAGCAGACTTTCCATAGGTCAGGGTTTGCATTTAACCTTTGCGGGGGACCAACAGGGGAAATGACAGGAAGCGTAGCATGAGAAAGACATTTATATACACACTTATACATCTGACTTCCTGCTCATTCCACTGGGAGGTGTTGCCCTGGTTAATTATGTGTTGTTGTATTGACTACTATAGATGAAACATCAAGGGAAAACAACGCAAAGGCATGTAAGATCATTATACAGTTTGATGACATGTAACGTATCCTTCGACATCCAGCTGCAGTGCTTTCATCTATAAAAATATCACAAAGCAGACAATAACAAAAACAGTGGGAGATGATTTAGAACTTTCCCTTTGTAGAGTGGGATTCAAAAACATTAAACATTTAATGCTGACTACAGTTCATAATGGATAATACAACTATTGAGGGAAAATTTTATTACTTGACATTGCAAAAGAAACAGATTTATGAAACTTTATTAGTAATATGTCAGATTGATTGTTGGGTCAATAACTAATATGACACAGGTTTAATGTTAGATTGATCAAATCAAGGCACTCAAATCAAATGATTCCTGTAAATTAATCTGCATGTGAATATCTACTAATTGATTTAAATATATTTTCTTTGTAAAAGTATAACATTAATTTAATTTCAAGGCGCTGTATTATCAATTTCTCAATGGCTTCCTGTTTAACTGGGGTAAGACATTGAGGATACACATAAGTCCTTTCGTCAATTATCAACATCAGAAAAGGCAAATAACTCCCGAATAAAAAAGTCATGGATGTTGCCCTTCTTATAGCCAATGGTTGTAAGAGAAACTGTAGGTTAAACAAAGAATATGAAGAGATTTCACAAATTGGAAACGTATTTACTAGTATAGGATCCAATTGTCTATCGTCTCTTTTTTTGGTGAAGAACATGCATTGTTTGGGAGATATAGAAATGTTTCAAAAACATTTTAGATCAAGGTTACAAGTCATTAAGTCTCCAGACCTCACATTAATACATGCAGAGAGCGGTGTGGTTTTTCACTGCACAATCCAGAGTGAACTAGTAGGATGTTAGACCGAGTCGCTTGGGGACTCCTTTGTGTGGGTTGTGTATCCTGATCCCAATTGGAGCTGCTGGTATGAGGCGAGATGTAATCTCGAATTGAACATAACTAAATTTGGGAATATAAAATGAAGACAAATGTTAAAGCATTCAAATCACATGACATTGATAATTAAACCGTTTGCCTTTTCTCTTTCATTTAGAAAGTGGATAGGACAATATTCCAACCTAACCAAATCATACAACAAATGTAAACATTTGTAACCATGAAAGCTTATCAAAGGGTGTTTTAATTCATGTTACATGCAAATAAATATATTTGGGCTCTGATTCATTATTAGAAACATGTGTATGTGTGGACACTATATACTACGTTTTCTATGTGCACCAGAATTTTAAGGGATTTACAAATAGTTGATAAATGCCCCAGGACATTTTAGCCAAAAACCCCAATACTTCTGCCAGGATGCTTTAACTTGGCCCAAATCAGATCTCCTTGGCATCAAGACAACAACCCCTAGCACACTAAACCCTAGCACAATTGTTACATACCCCAGTAGAAGTGTAGCAATGTTTCTGTCTGCGGTGGTCTGTGTAAGCGTTCTCTGTGCTGTGTCCTGTTCTTTGTGTGTGTTTGTTCTTTTCAGTGTGTCTGTTTCCCCACAGGTGGTGCAGATCAGTTCAATCACCACTTACCAATGACTCCTCCCTTCCATAATCTGGTTCACCAATGACTCCTCCCTTCCATAATCCAGTTCACCAATGACTCCTCCCTTCCATAATCCGGTTCACCAATGACTCCTCCCTTCCATAATC
>JACXGM010012427.1:0-24045 GCA_016801145.1 Umbra pygmaea | reverse complement strand
AAAAAAAAAAAAAAAAAAAAAACATGTATACCCCGGTCTCTGTGCCCCTCTCTGTGTCTGTATGTTTGTCTGTGTCTGTTTGTGCTGTGTTCTTACAGAGTCCTGTGTCTGCTGTGGTTCCGGTGCCTGGTCCGCCTTTGCCTCAGCCCTCGACGCCCCCTCCGGCCTGGCCGCCTCCCGCGGGGCCATTGATTCTGCCTTTGTCGGCCCGGACTCTGCCTCTGGTGCCGCCTGCCTGGCCTCCGCCTCGGCTTTCACTTCTACCTTGCTCGGCCGGACCTCCACCTGCCCGGACTCAGCCGTCCGGTCCGTCGCTGCTGCCTCCTTCCTCCGGACCGCCGTTGCTGCTTCGTCCCTCCGGTCCGCTGCTGCTGCCTCCGCCCTCCGGCCCGCCATGGCTCCATCCTCCAGCCTGGTCTGCTCGTCTGCTTCGCCCTGGTGTGCCTCCGCCAGCCTGGTTTCTGCCACTGCGGTCTCCTGCCTGGGTCTTCTGCTACCTGGTGTCCTGTGGCATGTCCACCGTTTGGCGCCTCAGGAGCTGCGCCTTGGGGAGGGGGTTCTGTAACGTTTCCCAGTTCCCCTTCCCTGGAAACTGCCACTTCCCTAGTCTACATTACTCAGAACTACAATTCCCATTCCCCAGTTCTTCTTCCTGTGTACTACAGCTTCCCTAGTCATTGCTACTCTGAACTACAATTCCCATACCCGGACTCAATCATCCAAATTCCATTCACCTGCTCTCACCCAGTTGTATTTAAGAAACACACACACATAATAATAAATAATAGACTTATGAATAATAACCCACACCCTCTGATGCCGGAATGCTTAAATAGAGGCAGGTAAGTGCAGCTGATTCGGGGCGCAGATGGCTCAGTGTGTAGGGAGTCAGACTTGTAGTCAGAAGGTTGCCAGTTTGATTCCTGACTGAGCCAAATGTCGTTGTGTCCTTGGGCAAGACACTTTACCCTAATTGCTCCCAGGTTGTTGCTGTAAATAAGAAATTGTTTAATAAAGGTTAAAAAAAAAATCCTGTTAAGCTGACGAGCTTGTGGGTGATTTCAGTAGGCAGGGGAGTCTGAGCGCCGACACCTGTGTGCGTCAGCAGGGGGAGCTCCAGGATCTTCCATGCTGACAGCAAACTGATAATTACCTTATAACGCTAGTTGCAAGGGCATGGATGAAGTTAAAATAAATCTTTATTTCATAACGCTAACAAGGCTCAAAATAGCATCACACTTCCACGGTAGCATAATGAGGGTGCCTACATGCAAACCGAAGCACTGAAAAATTTGTAAGTGTACAGACAGTTTATTAAAAAGACAGTTTAAAAGACAGTACCATTCGTGTATACAGCTAGGTGCCATCTTCAGAAAACAGACTCGACCAGTCAAACCACAAAATATGTGCTACGTGAGCTGATCTGTGAGCAAATTGTGTTTGATTTTAGTTTGCATCGCCAGCTGTAAGTCTTGCTCATTGATCTGCATGAATGACCGCAAAACCTCTTGCCGTGGGAGATTCCAAGTTACAGTTCAGCTCACGTAGCATTATTTAATCGGTGTAAGAATATTATTTCTTGATATTTTGAAAATAAAAAACCTATGTATTTATGATTATTATTGTATACAGTATGCAGTGCTTTGTAACACAAAATACACAGACAAAAATGTGCATGCCCATTCACAAAAACTGTATAATCACAAATTGTAATTTTCTCATTTAACTGCCTGTTCAAATAGCAAAATATACACTAAATGGTGTAGGAAATCATTGACCCATCTAAACTATACAACTAAATATATGTTTTAAAGGTATGTACAAAATGTTATAGAGCTTTAGATTAATGTGGTCTATATGTGCTTAACAATTATGATAAATTTTCTTATTTAGTCATAAGTTGGTTACATATGGTATACTGTATTATTAACCATCTTCACACTGAAAGAGTAACCAGTAGGTTTTGGAATACTATTCTGAGAAATTTCTGTTCTAAGAAAGACTGTTCCTGAGAGAAATGTGGCCAGTAGGTGGCGTAGTATTGTACTTAGAAATGACTCTTCTTAGGGATATGGCTGCACTGAGAGATGTGGTCAGTAGATGGCGTAGTATTGTACTTAGAAAGGGACTGTTCTAAAAAACGGTTCTGAGGGCTTCAGCTGGATCCTTTTGACACCTGTTGTCAAGGTGCACGCCGCGAACCGTATGTTTGTTATTATTTAAGCGTACAGTCACAAGCAACAGTAGCTGAGCTGGAGAACCACTTAAATTGTGTTAATGACAAAGGAACGTTGTTTGTTACAGTTCTACTCGTAAAGAAATGTGCAAGAGAAACTGATAGTAGTATCGATCCTATTGATGTTATACCGATCTTCAAAATCTTCAAAAACGAGGCGTAATATCGGTAGTATCGATATTTTGGGATCGATTGCCCACCACTAATGTAAAGCCAGCCTATTAAATCCAGAGTGAGACTTGTCCACCACTGAGGAATTCAAAGTGGAGAATGGAACATACCCTGTCTATTCTCATTCGTTTATATAAATGACAAAGCTCATATCTGTTGCTCTACTGTATTTTGTCCTAATGTTGGGGAAAGATGTGTCTTACTGTTGACAACTGGCATTTTCATAGATTGATTAGCACATGCAAAGACCTGAAGTCAGTTTACATCTGTGCTTAAATGTTATTCTTGGATTTCGCTCAGTGCACCATGCTTTTGTTGAAGCTTAGTGTGTAGCATGGCAGAATCCAAAGTTTGCCACTTAGGGCAATATTCTTTTGAGGAAAATGTGCCTACTGATTTAAAATGATACTATTGTTTAATTCTAACAACTTTGAACAACTGAACAATATCTAAATGCATTTCTCTTTGAACAGCAAACGTGGGGGATAACATGTACTGATTTAATATTTATTTTCAGAATGCTATACGTATTTTAATTCTAAAATACGTATAGCATTCAAACTTTGTCATAATTCTAATATTTGCATCTATTTTCCTAATACTGACTTTTATTTTGAAGGCTAACCACAGATTTCCTTAATGCTGCTTACTCACACAAAAGCAGCATGCATAATGTAAAGTGGTCTTGCTGAACCAGCTAGCTAAGTAGTGATGCATAGACTGAACAATCGTCGTGTCATTGTTGTAGATGGATAACGAGTATTTATAATGAATCTTAGCTCTAGTTCAACATGACTTTTGCTACCTAATCGAAAAAGGCAAGTGTGATGACATGGACTTATGTTGGCACGGGTGGCCGCAGTTGTAGCTGCTTGACTAGTTAACTAGCTACAGTGCCAAAATAAATTTGGGCAACAATGACTTGAAGACTAATTAGATATAATGTACTGTAGATCAGCGAAAATGGATAGCTAGCTAGCGCTGCTATGACAAAATTATTGCTAACTTGTTGAGTAGCTAGTTAGCTAGCTAACTTATGAGATGTAGCTAATGTTAACGTAAAAAATGTACAGACTCATTGCTAGCTACTGTAGTTAAGCATGTAAAATTGGGAATTTATTACATGCATTATACAACATATTTTGCACTCTTAAATAACTACACTTAGCTGCAGCTAAATAACTTTCAATGATAGCTAAGTATAGATATAGGTTTTCCATTTGTATGTTCTGTAGTATCGTTAATTTACTCAACCAAACCACCTACCTTACTATTTAAAGTCTAGTTTAAGTACCGGTATATATACGTTAATTCAAATGGTGATCACATTGTCATTAAACATTTTTAATCAACCTACAGTATAACTGTAGCGAGTGACCAGTGTTAATGACTCTGAACGTGTTTTGTTTTACAGTGAACAATCACATGCGTTGTAACATTATTGTAGCTGCCAGTTAAATGTTGTCCTTCATATGGACCGTTTTTGTGCAGATGTTATACTGTAGCTAACTTGCTAGTCAGGAAATTAGATTACAACACAAACGCTTTGCAGTCGCTACGATTGGGACGCCTACCCAGCTTGACAGCTTGGTGTCTGCTTGATTTGGGTTCTTATGGCGGAGTTCGGAGAAAACGACAGCTTGTCTCCATCGATTACTGGGGATTTGGTGGCCGTACCCAGTAATGAAATAGACGGGAAGACGCATTGCGAAGTATCGGTGTTGAATGGGGACTGTGGGATAACCGCCAACATGGTTGGCTTCGCTGTACCTGACAGCCCGGTGCTCGAAACAGCCAACAACGCCTCAGTCGGATTGGACTCCAAGCCAGGAATACCTCGCAGGAGCAGCATTATAAAGGTAAATCATGTCTGTACAGTACCCATTACACAACCATACTCGGTAAAGTGCGGGATGACATAGGGAATGTCAGTTACCCTAGTAGATGCATTTTAAGATTAATTCTACCCCTTAGGCTACTGTTATGCATATTGGTTTAGCAACCTCGCCCAAAATACATTGAAAATGCACAAATGTAATACTATTATTTATTGATTATGTGAAATTGTTCAAAATGTAATTGTAGTTGTACATTTTCCATTTAGTGCTATATATAGTTAGGGCCTAGGCCTAATTTAGCTATGTGGTTCCAGCTTAGGGTCTTTAAATGTCTCGACTATTTGGCTGATTTCTGGATACAATGTGACATGGGTCATTCTCTTTTAATTCAATCCCTTTTTGCACCTCTTGTTTTGACCAGCAACTTTCTTTTATATTGACCACTGTGTCTTAGTGTGACTTTATGCACATGAATGCCAAAACATTCAAGAGATAAAAGTGCTGATTATCGACCTAATTTGTCTGACCATATATACAGTATCTCATCATCACTGTAAAGTATACATGGTTAAGATTGATGGAAGGTTTTTTCATGGAAGGTTTTATTGTAATCAGAAGAGTTGCCTTTGATAGATTCAATTCGAAAGGATTCATTAAACAACAGTAGTCGTAAGAGAAAGCCCAATCTCCCATGGGCACAGTCTGTATTTGTTTTGTTATCTTCATTGATATAATAATATAAGCATTGAGAGATATTGGAAGGGGTTTAGCTTACATGTTGAATATCCTTTTTGAGAATTTCAAAGTAGGCTGGATATAGCAATCAATATAGCATATGGATGGTTGACATTTAACCATATGTTGCTGTTCCATGACCAACTCTTGTATTTTAGTCCTCACAGTTTCCAAAGGACAGGCATGGTTGTAATTATTGCTTCTGAACACAGTTTGACAGGGGTGAATTTTTTTGTTAGCATTTTGTTCTTATTTTTATATTTTTTTTATCAATTCTGATTGCTCAATAATTTTGAATGTATGCATTTTGCTATTAGTCTTGTAAAGCCACACCTCCACAAGTGTATCTGAATAATATATTATTATCCAAAATGGTTTAGATGGATTGCTGCTCACAGTATATTTTTGTTTCATTACAAGAACACTGTTCCCATGATAATCACTGCTATGGCATATTCATCATGTTTTTCAGAGTTTGTAAAAATATTTAGCAGAGTTTGTCTGTTTGCTGCTTAGCAGTATTGCAGAAAATCCAAGAAAACATGGTGGGAACATGGTAGGCATTCCTAGAACTGTGCTCTATTATAAACCTGCATTGATCAGCTTTGTTTTGGTTGTAATCAACAATTTTCCAGCCATCCTTATGTACTGATGAAACGTCTACACTTAGCCTATATCTCTTTGAGCCACCCAATCAGGATATTAGATTACCATAGTTGTGTTGCACTTTATCTTAAACCATAACAACTACTCTTGCATTTCACTGGGCAAATAGACCAGATGGACAGGATATGGGTTTAGACATTCCACAGAAACTAGTTTCTTGGATTGTCTTGAGGTGGGTGTGTGGTTGACTCAAATTAAGAGACCACTGCAGTAAGGATTGGATCATAGGACTGGAGGAAGGTAATCTTCTCTGATGAGTCAGATTTTCAGCTTTGCCCATTACCTGGTCTTCTAATGGTTAGTCGGAGACCTGGAGAGGCCTAGAAGCCACAGTATCTCACACCCACTGATATTTTGTGGAGGATCTGTGAGGATCTGGGGGTGCTTCAGCAAGTTTGGAATGGTGCAGATTTGTCTTTGTGAAGGACACTTGAGTCAAGCCACATACAAGGTTGTCCTGGAAGAAAATGTGCTTCCTTCTGCTCTGACAATGTTGGACAACTCTGAGGATTGGTTTCTACAGCAGGACAATGGTTCGTGCCACACAGCCAGGTCAATCAAAAATAAAACAATAGGCAAACGTAAGGATTTGAGCGACTTTGACAAGGACCAAGATGTGATGGCTAGACGAAAGTAAACAATTGAAATCACAACGTGTTCCAACTTGTGTGAATTTCATCACGGCAAATAATAATGCGATTCAGTAGTGTGTATGGACCCCACATACCTGTATGCACTGCTAACAACATCTGGGTATGTTCCTGATGAGATGGTGGAATGTGTCCTGGGGAATCTCCTCCCAGACCTGGATCCGGGCATCAGTGAGCTCCTGGACAGTATGGTGCTACTTAGTGGCTTTGGATGCACAATACATTATGCCCTAGAGGTTCTCAATTGGATTCAGGTATGGGGAATGTGAAAGGCTGGTCAACAGCATCTATACCTTCGTCATCCAGGAACTGCTTACACACTCTGGCCACATGAGGCCGGTCATTGACCTGTACCAGTAGGAACCCAGGGCCCACTGCACCAGCATAAGGTCTGATGATGGGTCTGAGGTTTTCATCCCGGTACCTAACAGCAGTCAAGGTACCGTTGGCTAGCATGTGGAGGTCTGAGTGTCATTCCAAGGATATACTCCCCTAGACCATCACTGACCCACTGCTAATCCGCTCATGCTGGAGGATGTTGCAGATACATTATGTGCAGGGACATTCTCCCTGGAGCAACTTAGGGTGAAGTGCGTTGCCCAAGGACAACATTTTTCACAGCCAGGAATTGAACCAGCATTCTTCCGAATGCTAGTCCAACTCCCCAAAAGCTGAGCCATTTGGCATCTGTTAAATGTGCTCATTGTGAACCTGCTATCTTCTTTGATTAGAATGGGCTGCCAATTCTGGTGTTCTCTAACAAATGCCAATCGAGCTGCATGGTGCTGGGCTGTGAGCACAGGTCCCACTAGAGGATGTTGGGCCCTCATGCCACCCTCATGGTGTCTGTTTCTGATAGTTTGTTCAGAAACATGTACACCAGTAGCCTGCTAGAGGTCATTTTGTAGTGCTCTGGGAGTGCTCCTCCTGTACTTTCTTGCACCAAGGAGCAGATACCAGTTCTGCTGCTGGGTTGATGCATTTCTACGGCCCTGTCCAGGTCTCCTCATTTAGTGGCCTGTCTCCTGGTATCTCCTCCATGATCTTGAGACTGTACTGGGAGACACAGCAAACATTCCTGCAACGGCACATATGGATGTGCCATCCTGAAAGAGCTGGACTACCTGTGCAACCTGAATGGACTGCAGGTACCATCTCATGCTACCAGTAGTTACAAGGACACTTAACAAATTTAAAGAATCAGTCAGGATGGATAAGGAGAGAAATTGTCTGTGGCCACCTGCAAACCCATTCCCTTTTTTAGGGTTTGTCTTGCTGTTGCCTCCAGTTCAATTGTTGTCACTTTCATTTGCACCAAAACAGGTGACATTTGTTTACAATCGCTTATGTTTCCTAACTGGACATGTTGGTATCCCTGAAGTTTAACTGACTTTGTGTTATACTGTGATGATTGTGAGTTCCCTTGATTTTCTTAGCAGTGTATATACTTTGTCATGATGATATTATGGATGAATGTTTTCTATACAAATATGCCCCTTCATCTATTGGCATTTTTTTGACAATCTTTGGACTGCTTGGATAACAAAAAATATAATAACAAAAAATTTGTTTTAGGGATTTGAGTGTCGATGTTGATATTGCCAAAAAGTGTATTGCGGTATACTGCAGTATCTATTTTTTTACTCCAATCCTTAATGTAAAATATGAAATACATGATTGATTCTTTGATTTTATTGTTTTTATTATTTATGATTCATAATCTTTTGCTTTGTTTAAACAAATATTCCCCAAACACTATCCAATTTGATACCTGAATACAGACACATTTAGAAGAACACAACAAATGGAGAATTGAAAAGTAGGACATTTCTAGCACAAACATACACAGTGCTATTCATAACAGAAGGCTCTGCCAACACTGTGAGACCTTTGGTAGTTCAACAATTGCTTCAGTAAAATATCTATTGAATAAATCTCAACAACTAGACCATGAGGTAAGTGCATTTACTTTTGGAGCTGCTACAGCATCATTCCTATCAGAATTATAAAAAATTAACTATACTGAATTAATTGTAAAGAAAAATAAATGAACACTTATCTTTTGAGGATTTCAGGGAAGATCCTCTATAAGAAATGTAAAACACTTAATTTGATCTATTGCTCTTGTAGCATGTTATTTTCATAACTAGTTATAGCAGAGAGTGGATAAACAAACAATTTAATCAATTTCTGAAAGTGAATGAAATTTGAATTGCCTTATTTTAGCCTTGGCCACCTTCACTACAATCACCAGAGTTTAGGCAATTTCCTCCAATAAGTACTGTTCTCCAAAAATATATCTACGGAAAAAAAGGATCATGTTTTCAATTAGAAATGATTACATTTATAATTTTGGTTGCTCAGCTGACCTAGGCATGGAATCACCATCTAGCTTTAATAACAGTTGTTAAAAGAAATATGTATTGGCTAACTGTTGTGTTGAAATGAGCGTAGCAGTGTGTAGTAATATGAAAGCTAAAGTATAATTGTTTTTCTGCAATGATGAGAGGATGTGGTTGGGAGTGAAAGGAACACTCTCTCAGAATAGCAACACACACAAAATGAAAAGCGGACTGGAACCTATTTTCGAGTGGTTGAGTCTAGCTCAGTTGATTTGAGGTTGGCCCATGTCACAGTATGTGCTCAAAAGACAATGAAATGTGGACTTAATTCTGTGTCATACTGTTTAGTGGTGGCATAATGCACACCTATGGTTTAGGTTTAGCAGTCTTTACCACCTTCCGGCATTAGTTTGGACAAGTGGCCAAATTGTTTATTCAGGCAGTTCAGATAAAAGACAGGAGCCTTACTTGAAAATGTAACTTATTATTGATAGCATTTCACCAACATTATAAACAACATCTCATCAACATGTTGCCCCCCACTTTTGCTCTTCATGACAGAGTGAAGTTAGAGTTTTTTCTAGGGATGCACCAATAATGATTTAGTTGCCGATTCCGATCGAAGTACTGAACTTTGAGTACCGAGCCGATACCAGTGTTTTAAAGGAATGCTCCAGACCCCTAAACAGCTCAAAATCATTGTGCCAGTCATTTTTCCGACATGACATTACTAATTTTGTTTTCATGCATATTGCACATTTTCTGTTAATCCAATTTACCTAATTTCACTACTGAAAAATTACTGTGTCCTTCAGTTATTTGATAGATCAAAATTCATTTTGCTGATCCAAACACCCAATTATTTATAAATGAAAATCATGGAAATTGTCAGAGGGTGCCTAAACTTTTGTATACTACTGTAGGTTAATATACATATATATCCCTGTAATCAGCTGGTGAGCTTCGGGGAAAACCAACTGCAAGGCAGTCAGGTAGGCAGGCTCTAATTCACCTTGGCTACAACAAACTACACACATCGCTCAACACAGTCTTTGATCCATTTAGCTCACAACTTACTATTTAGCTTTGCTTATTCAAGAAACAAACTAGAAATGGCTTACAGTAAAACACCAGTCTCTCTCACTCTCCTGTTTAGCCTATCAAAAAGTAGGCAACATTTTGACATTTTAATTGTGCTCTTTACAAATAAGACAGGAATTTAAAACCAGAGGTCGCGTTAGCTTTCTGAAGTCTGCCTTTTCAAAATGCAGATTCTCCAAAACTCAGTGTTTTAAAGATTTTACCTACGTTGTAATTGAATAAATAAACGTGTGTCTACTCAGTGCTTTAGACTGCAGGAAATTAGGCTATAGAATGCTGTGAGAAGTTGTATTTAAAACAAGTTACAGTAATAAAATCTGAATGATATTAGTGATTCTCTTGATTCGACAGTGTAGATTAAAAATAAGCGTTACAAATGCAAGCACTGGACATATCTGTTATTATTTATTAAGCAATTAGGATTTATTTTGTTCCAATTTCATCATACTTGTATTTATAATATGTTGGTTCATCATAATTGATATTTATAATTGACCTGGGGATCAGAAATTGTGTTTTTAAATGGTGGAAAAGCCTTTTTCAGTATTCTGTGCATTATTAAAACATTTGAGTGCTTCAAGGGATTTATGACATTCCATCACTCATTTTCATTTTTTTTATATTTTAAAACAAACATGCACTGCTCAAAAGACAGATTAACAACTTTTTTTTATCACTGAAAAAGACAAACAAACGAAAGATTTTGCATTATGAATTACTGCTGGATACTTTATTTCTCTCATTCAATTGTTGCTGTTTCACTTTTAAGCGGAAATGTGTACACAAACTGTAAATAATATTTACTCCTTAATTTGTCATGAGATCTTCTAATAATTTGCCAATAGAAAAATATGGGATTAGTTATAACAAGCATTTAGCTTGTAACTACATAGACTTTTCGTAAACAGATTCAACAATGTATTGTAGATTTAAAACCATGGAGAAGTGATCACCCCATCTGTGTCTTTACTGACAGCTGAATTAGCCAATTGATCATTCAGTATTTCCCACTGAGAGGCATTAGAATGACTGCTTTCAGGAACTTTCTCCTCCACTCACAGATCACGCACTGCGCTGAAATAATGAGAGGAGAGCTCGTTTGATTTGCAGGATCGGATTTTTCTGTTAACAAAAAAAGTTGGAACATGCAAATTTAAATGGAATCTCATGGCCAATAAACCTGCGTTATATTCTTTTGCATTTTAATTTTTCTGCTTACTAATGGAATGAGTTGTTATAATAAATACATTAATAATTAATAAAATGCCAGGTCTGATACCATTATGTCATCATTAATCTATCAGTACACATGAACTATCTTGAAGTGTATACAATAATAATTGTGTGTCTTTCATGCTAACTACAGACTTACCATGGCTTCTCTGCAATGACAATTTCCTCCAGACTAGCTCACGACAGATGCGCTGGCTGCACGCAGTTTCCACGTGATTTGCTATCGAATTGTAACACTAGAAAAAGAAGTTTCTCGCCAAAGAATCTATCGGCCATAATCGGCGAGCAAAAATGCTGATTAATAATTATTTTGAAAACTCATAATCGGCCATAATTAATTGGCCAGTCCGATTAATTAGCCGACCTCTAGTTACAAGGTCTCAGGTGTGAATGGGGAGCAGGTGTGTTAAATTAGGTGTTATCGCTCTCACACTCATATTGGTCACTGGAAGTTCAACATGGCACCTCATTGCAAAGAACTCTGAGGATGAAAAAAGAAATTGTTGCTCCACATAAAGATGGCCTAGGCTATATGAACATTTCCTGGACCCTGAAACTGAGCTGCAGCTCGGTGGCCAAGACCACACAGCAGTTTAACATGACAGGTTCCACTCAGAACAGGCCTCGCCATGGTCGACCAAAGAAGTTGAGTGCATGTGCTCAGCATCATATCCAGAGGTTGGCTTTGGGAAATAGACATTTGAGTGCTTCCAGCATTGCTGCAGAGGTTGAAGGGGCGGGTGCTCAGACCATATGCCGCACACTGCATCATATTGGTCTGCATGGCTGTCATCCCAAAAGGAAGCCTCTTCTAAAGATGATGCACAAGAAAGCCTGCAAACAGTTTGCTGAAACAAGCTGACTAAGGACATGGATTACTGGAACCATGTCTTGTGGTCTGATGTGACAAAGAAATTTATTTGGTTCAGATGTTGTCAAGCGTGTGTGGCGGCAACCAGGTGAGGAGTACAAAGACAAGTGTGTCTTGCCTACCATCAAGCATGGTGGTGGGAGTGTCATGGTCTGGGCCTGCATAAGTGCTGCCGGGATTGGGGAGCTACAGTTAATTGAGGAATCCATGAATGCCAACATGTACTGTGACATAGTGAAGCATAGCATGATCCCCTCCCTTCGGAGACTGGGCCGCAGGGCAGTATTCTCAACATGATGACAACCCTAAACACACCTCCAAGACAACCAATGCCTTGCTAAAGAAGTTGAGGGTAAAGGTGATAGACTGGCCAAGCATTAGGTCTCCAGACGTAAACACTATTGAGCAGCTGTGGGTAGGTTTGGGTATTGTGTAGATATGTACAATTGTTGATGCCGAACCGGTACTTTTAAAACGATTCCGATTCCTAAACAATTCTTAAACCGATTCTGGAAAAAAAACATTAAAGAAAGGCTCGTAAAGAGTTTTTTATTGAAAATTATTTAAATGTAACAATATATTAATGTTTTAAATTACTTGTGTTTACTTATTATATATTTAAGTCACCTAAAACACAACTACAATAATTCAATAATAAACAACAGTTACACTTTTAACAAGTAACAACAAAATAAATGTTGAGTTGGTTTGCTAACTAAACCAGCTTTAAACTTTAGCAGTTCTTTTGCAGAAACATGAACCATATTTGCCTTCTCTGACAAGACTGTACGATGTCCTTTCCTGACTTATTATTTTGCCCTACCGTATCTCAGACGTTCTCCCAAATTACATTCTCAGGAAACTATTTTAAAAACATGATTTAAGTTGTATGCCAACATATTTAGGATGTTTTTACATTGAGCTGCCCGTTTTGTTATTAGGCTATATTTGTCCTTCTATTACATTGCACCTGCACATTTCATTTCGCCGGCTCATGCGAGAACATTCTACGCATTCCATAGCGTTCTAAATTTTAGCTATATTAACGTTCACGGTTAAAGTTGTATATAGGTGGTTACTGAGGTTAAGGTTAGGATTAGGGTTAACATTACTAAAAAATATAATGTGCAACATGTTTGCATCACGCTGGAATGGAGAACAAAATACACACAAGCATCCATCTGGATTTGAACTCGCAAACTCCGGGATGAAAGTCGGGAAGGTTTGGCATTTTAAAAGTAGCCTACGTTTACGGTGTCTAGCTAACGGTAGACTACAGAGAAAGTGTGATATTTTTACGTCCGTTTCGGAGCATTTTCGGAGAGGGAAAATATTTCAGTCGACACATTAAGTGGTACCGAAATGAGGAACTTAAATTGGCGTTCTGATCCGGTCTGATTCCTACCGGTTGCGTAGGAACCGCTTCCATAGTGAAACAGGGTTTTGGTACTCAACCCTATTTGTGGGGCATCCTCAAACAGAAGGTGTGCAAGGTCTCTAACATCCACCAGCTCTGTGATGTTGTCATGAAGAAATGGAAGTGGACTCCTGTGGCAACCTGTAAAGTTCTAGTGAACTCTATGCTCAAGAGGGTTTAGGCAGTGCTGGAAAATAATGGAGGCCACACAAAATATTGACAATTGCGGCCCAATTTGGACATTTTCACTAAGGGGTGTACTTACTTTGTTGCCAGCAGTTTAGATTTTACTGGGTATGTGAGTTATTTTGAAGGGACGGCAAATAGACACTGTTATACAAGCTATACACTCATTAATTTACATTGTAGCAAAGTGTTGTAACGAGTTTTATTCAAATATTTACAAAAATATTTATTATATATATATATATATAGTTGTTTAGAAGTGGACTAGACAGTTTATAATTATTTTATAAATTAGACACATTTCCAAAATTATAAGTTATATAGCCTGATGTGGGCTGAAATTGGCTATTGTCAATTATTACAACAGTTTTCATTAGGACTAGCTCCTTAGAAAAAAATTCTTTGTTGTTCTCAAGCTGAAGTTCAGTTCCTCAATTTGCACTACACATTTATGACATGACTAATTTTCAGTGCAGCATGAAACCCTGTCCAATATTATTTCTGACCATTGTTTATTGTTACATTTACACTTTGATAGCTAGTCAAAACACAGCTTTTCCAACATGATGTTAAATATGCAACCAGTTACATTGCAAAAAATGTTTGGAATTCAGTATTTTTGTTTAGACATTCTACCTACCTTATATAGATGTTGTATAGGTCAAACAAATAAATAATGTAGCCTTTATATACACCCCTTTTGTGAAATTGCCTAGCTTCCTTGCCCACACCAGGCATTTAGGCCTATCTATTGATTACTGCCCATCTGTCCTGATAGTTGCATCGACATTTCTCGTTATTCCATCGTCCCTCAAGCCATACTCTGTATAGAGCTCTTGTGGGATTGCCAGGAAATAAATCAATCTGGATTTGGTGTTTGCTACCCTTAGGCGCTCGATCAACATTCCAACTGCTGCAACAGTGCTCTTCTGATTGTCTCTGTGGTATTAAGCCTTTTAGATTCATAACCCTGCTTAGCCCTTTGTTTCACAACCAGAGGTGGGGCAATAATGTTTGCTTGAGTTTCATTTCTACCTAAACTCCCAACCAAAAAAAGTGCAATGTTAAAAAAAGTGTTTACATGACGAGAGGAAAAAATAAGCATTATGACATAGCTACTGTGTATTACAGCAGGTGTCTGACACAACATTCAGCATTGTAAAAAAACATCTAAATTCTACAACAAATAGTTGTGCATTTGATTAATGTTCAAAGGTATGAAAGCATTTTAGAACTGTTCGGCCAGCCAGTCTGTGTCTTGTAACTGTTGTGCCATGAAAAATAGACATATTAAATGCTCCAGACCCCTAAACACCTCAAAGAAATATTGTGCCGGTCATGTTTATGACATGATAGTCATTAAAAACACCTTCAGCATGTTTGGTCTTACTCGGCCAACATAAGTTTCCGTATTTTCTACCAGTGACATCACTGGTAGAGTTTTTGAAAACTTTTTTGAAGTTTGAAAACACTGGTAGAGTTTTTGAAAACTACAGCTAGACAGGGGAGGCACTCAGTTGACTTATCTGTTTTGTACAACATATGATACGTAATTTTGTGTTTTTATTGGGCTACTTTAAACATTACTTGTTTCCGATTGGAGATAAAAGCGTTTGACAAAAATACGGAAGCTTAGAGAAAGATGTACTTCTGTCGAGGTGCATATTTGATTGGTCGTCACAGATTTAGTCAGTGAGAACTCCAGCCTTGAGCTGCGTTACCATAAACATAGTGCGGTATAGAAGAAAAACAAATCTATTTAGTTCCCTATTATTAAGTCAGAGTAGGCTAGATTAAGTCAATATAGAAAACATCAAGGACAAAACGTGCGTAATTACAGATATGGGGACTTAATGTGATTATGATATGATTTTAAGTCATCGAGAAAAGAAAAACACACACAAACAGCGCAGAATGCGAAAAGCTCATTAGATGATCAGCTGTCACTCATTACTCGTTTTGTCTGCGATAATGATTGGATTCTGATTAACGCTGCTCTCGTTTTACCAGAGACATTTACACATGTCCAACTTCTCAAGTGTAACTTAGTTTATTAACAACGGATTCTAATTCAAGTATCTTACATTGCCAAAATATGGTTTCATATTATATTTAATGTTGTATTATGTTTGGTTTCATTATTGAAGAAGCACTTGCAGCTTTCATGGGAGATAATTGGGGGTCAGATGGCTCAGTGGTTAGGGAGTCGGACTAGTAGTCAGAAGGTTGCTGGTTAGATTCCCTGCTGTGCCAAATGTTGTTGTCTTTTGGCAAGGCACTTCACCCTAAGTGCTCCAGGAAGAATGCCCCTGTGCTTAATGTACTGTAAATCACTCTGGATAAGTGTCTGCTACATGACTAAATTGTAAATAGTGTTGCTGTAAGTCACTCTGGATAAGAGTGTTTGCTAAATGACTAAAATGTAAATGTAAATCAGTTAACCAAAGATTAGATTATTTTATTAGTAATCCCAGATGTTTTCCCAACAGATTATTAGAAAATGAATTTACAAAGTGTAAATATTGTGGCATATGTCAGGTGTTACAACAGCAAAGGTTTTCACCTCTCAAAGTTGAAACTGCCTACTGTTGCATGAGTAATCTAAAAGTAGCTGACTAAAATATGGTAGTAGGACATACAATTAGCAAACAAATTAGCACAATTTGTCAATCTGAAAATTATTCACTCAGACTTGTCTTCACTAAATGTCCCTTTATTAATTGACCTATATAACACATATATTCATAGTGAATTTAATGTACTGAAGCAATAAAGAATATGCTTGTGCATTTTCTTTTATGTATTTGAAAAAGTGTCTGGTAAAATTTCGGCAAAAAAATTAATTTCCCACCCTGGTTTCGACCCTCACATGGACCAAGGTGTTTTGGAAGTTTTCTATCATCTTGAAAAACAACTGGACAAACCAGTCAGGCCCAGGCAGTGTAACACTAACAGGTAATCATTTATTATTTTGTGTTAATATTAAGATGAATGCATCCTAAAATTTTAAAGAAAGGTTGACAGAATATTGCTAAGCCTGAATGAATTTGAGCTAGATAGGTTAACTGTCGATCGACTTGGTGAGAAGTAATCAGCTGTGCATATTGTGTGATAATTTCAATTTAATTTTTAAATGTATTGGTGACAGATTATGATTAAATCTGTACCTACTAAAGCAAGATGGGGCATATAGCTCTCCGGCGATATTGTGACCCGTTGTAAATGTTACAAGTTATGCTGTATTATTTCTAGCTAGTAGGCCAAGGTCCTTACGCTACATTCAACATCATCGCAGCTACTTGCAGGCCATGTTCGCATTGAATTCTGTACCTTGTGGTATTTCAAGTGCAACCTGAAACAGAAGTGTTCGAACTGTACTCTTGTCTGTTTTTTGCAGAAAAAGCAGTGTACACAGTATGACAAATCACTCTTGGGTAACATTTTTAAATACTAAATTAAATATTTTTTATTTACTCTGGAATGGTCCTTTAAAGGACAATTCCACCGCAAAATGAACCTAGGGGTTAATAACACATGGGTACCGAGTCGACCGTTCTCTGGGATATGTTTTCATGGTAATCGAATGTGCCCAGTTTTAGTGCAAACTGATAATTACCTTTTAAAAAACGGGTTTGGCGATATCTGCAATTTGATAGGCTAAACATTTTTGTAGCCTATGACAATTCCGTGATAACTGCATGTAGAATTTAGCCTTTTCAATGAAGTGGTGTAGTATGTAATCAAAAACTGGCTCATTAGCCTAATTGTCTTACCTACTGTACCACTCACATTACACACCCTTGGTTTTCCATAGTCCTCTAACCTCCACCCCTTCGACAGAGTGAAGAACTGACTCCCTAAAAACACTAATAGTAGACATTACACCCGATACAAATTTACGGGACAGTTGGATCTCCTCGACTAGTTATGGGGCTTATCTAGCCTGATTCAGGTACTGGAACCAGGCAAGGGTTTATCCATGAAAGTGCTGCACGTTGCCATACCACACATCACGGGTTGGGTTGTTTATCCATCTATCCCTAGACCCCTTTTTTCATATTTTTTTATATCAAGCAATAGCCTACAGTTTTGACAGCTTTATTACAAGCGGTTCTCTGAAAGAGGAATTACGGTTCCCTACTGTTCTTACCAGCAAAGTTAAGATAAAATACTTTATGCAAACAGTTGTTTGTATAAGATTTACAAGTTGCCTGCTATTATTGTTCTGCCTATTGTTTTATTTATATTTTCAACATTTTCTGTAAATATAGCCTACAATTGTTTTCCTGCGCATTGTAAGTAGATTGAATTCTCAGCGCACGATTGTGTCAAGTGGACAGCTAATCTTATAATGGACATTGCAATGAGTTACTTTTTTCAAGGTGATGAACAGAACAAATTTGTAGGGTGTTTAAACCACATATGCATACAACAACATAAGCAAACATCTTATTTACTAGTAGAAATTAGTGTTTGCATTTACACTCACCTAAAGGATTATTAGGAACACCATACTAATATTGTGTTTGACCCCCTTTCGCCTTCAGAACTGCCTTAATTATATGTGGCATTGATTCAACACGGTGCTGAAAGCATTCTTTAGAAATGTTGATAGGATAGCATGTTGCAGTTGATGGAGATTTGTGGGATGCACATCCAGGGCACGAAGCTCTTGTTCCACCACATCCCAAAGATGCTCTATTGGTTTGAGAGCTGGTGACTGTGGGGGCCATTTTAGTACAGTGAACCCATTGTCATGTTCAAGAAACCAATTTGAAATGATTCGAGCTTTGTGACATGGTGCATTATCCTGCTGGAAGTAGCCGTCAGAGAATGGGTACATGGTGGCCATAAAGGGATGGACATGGTCAGAAACAATGCTCAGGTAGGTTGTGGCATTTAAACAATGCACAATTGGCACTAAGGGGCCTAAAGTGTGCCAAGAAAATATCCCCCTGGTTACAAGGCATGATGGATTAGGGCTGGGCGTTAAGACCAAAAAAAGATATCACAGTATAAAATAGATAATTTTTCAATACAATATGTCTGACGATATATTGAAATATATATATATATATAGGACCTGCTGTGACCTGATTAAATCTAAGTGTATAGTCTGCTGTAATAACAAATAAAAACAATACATATAAAAATATATTGATTGACTTTTTAATATTTCTGTTTAGAAGTTTCAGGTAAAACTGAACTACAAGCAATATGAAATATTCCTCATTTGTTGGATGTTTCTTTGTTTCAGAACAAAACCAGCTGTTATCACGATATGTCGATATGGGATATTCTTCTTGATATTATAAAAAAAACTTGTTAATGATAAATATTGAATTATCGCCCAGCCCTATGATGGATCCATGTTCTCATTCTGTTTACGCCAAATTCTGACTCTATTATCTGAATGTCTCAACAGAAATCGAGACTCATCAGACCAGGCAACATTTTTCCAGTCTTCAACTGTCCAATTTTGGTGTGCTCTTGCAAATTGTAGCATCTTTTTCCTATTTGTAGTGGAGATGAGTGGTACCCAGTGGGGTCTTCTGCGGTTGTAGCCCATCCGCCTCAAGGTTGTGCGTGTTGTGGCTTCACAAATGCTTTGCTGCATACCTCGGTTGTAACGAGTGGTTATTTCAGTCAAAGTTGCCCTTCTATCAGCTTGAAGCAGTCGGCCCATTCTCCTCTGACCTCTAGCATCAACAAGGCATTTTCACCCACAGGACTGCTGCATACTGGATGTTTTTCCCTTTTCACACCATTCTTTGTAAACCCTAGAAATGGTTGTGCGTGAAAATCCCTGTAACTGAGCAGATTGTGAAATACTCAGACCTGCCTGTCTGGCACCAACAACCATGCCACGCTCAAAATTGCTTTAGTCACCTTTCCCATTCTGACATTCAGTTTGGAGTTCAGGGGATTTTCTTGACCAGGACCACACCCCAAATTGCATTGAAGCAACTGCCATGTGATTGGTTGAGTAGATCATTCCATTAAGGAGAAATTGAATGGGTGTTCCGAATAATCCTTTAGGTGAGTGTATATTCACATGCTGAATAAATTCATTTAGGCTTTTTCATTGTTACAGCGATGGGTGCTGCTTTTGCCCCTAACAATGCCAATCTATTCATGGGGCACTGGGAAGAAATTTATATTTATAATGTTGAAAAAAAATATATCACCATCACGTTGTTCTTTGAAAAAGATATATAGATGATATCCTATGGAATGGCACAGATATTCCTCTCACAGTTTTTCCGTCTTAACTCCTTAGATCTGAATTTAAAATGACAGCAGAGAGAAATCTAGAAAGGATTGACTTTTTAGACATTAGCATTTATAAAAATGTATAAAAACTACAGTACCATCTATCTCAAGCTACAGAATATAACACACTTTTACAAGCAGTAGGCTAATAATCCTACTTACAAAATATACCAGTTAAATCTTTAGACTACAACGTAACTGCAGAACTGCAGTTAAAACAAATACTATGTATTTTACTATCCAATAACCGGGAACAAATACAAAATTCATAGTTTAATTAATTATAGCCTGTTAATGACAGCACCTGCATACATGGAAGTCTGCCCATATTCATAATGTTTCATTCCTAGACAAGATTGCACATTGTGGCTTTTGATGGATGTAGCCTATATAAATTACTCCAGAAAAACAATTCAAAGAAATGCGCTTGCAATGCAAAACTGCATAGATGTTTGCTTGACTGCGTTAACCATTTTGTCAGTATTGTATGGCTAGTGAGCTGATTGATGCTGACAGTGGAGTCTGTTTCAACTAAATATCTGAATTGCATAATAAATGCATCACTATAGCAGATTGGAAAATGAATGCCATTTAAATTGAATAATACTGTACATAAGTGTTCAGACCTAGTTATAAATGTTAAATGTTAATGTTATACGATAACTGCATGCCTCGTGACCATTTTTCTTTCACTAGAAATACAAATTAAAACATTAATTTTCACAAAATGTTTGCAACCATTTTATAAGTGCATTAACACACTCCAGACTGCGTTGCCAGGGAATAACTGCACACCTACAGGCCTTCAGCCTCGTGGATTTCTACAGTGCTGAGATGTGTGGTTATTCTCTGGCAGTTTGTCGTGTGTTAATGCTTACATAACGCTAGTTGTGAAGGCATGGATGAAGTAAACAGAAATCTCTATTTTATACCACTAACAAGGCTCAAAATAGCACCACACTTCCACGGTAGCATAATGAGGGTCCTTACATGCAAACCGAAGCATTGAGAACTTTGTAAGTCTGCAGACAGTTGATTAAATAGATGGTTTAAAATACAGTACTGTTTGCGTATACAGGCAGACACCATCTTGGGAAAACGGGCTCGACCGTTGAACCCACGAATGCCGTGCTATGTGAGCTGAACTGTGACTTGGAATCTCCCATGGCAAGAGGTTTTTCAGTCCTTAATGTAGAACAATAAGCAAGACTTACAGCTGGCGATGCAAACTAAAATCAAACACAGTTGGCTCACAGTTCAGCTCACCTAGCACAGCGTTCGTGGTTCGACTGGTCGAGTCTTGGATTGCAGTTAAAACCTAACTTACCTGGTAAGGGGAGTTAAACCAATGACCATAACTAGTGATTTTTTGTTTTTATTTCATAGATCACTGGTAAGTTATGAGGAATGTCGCAACGTGTGAACTCGGCTGAACCCAGAAAAGTACTTTTACTCTACTCTACACACCTCTGGTCCCAGGGAGAAAAAAGAACAACACAACGCAGCAGCACAACAGACTGATTAAAAAGTCAGATAGCCTAGTTTAAAAAGCAAGCTAGCCTAGCAGGGACTTTCGCTTTAGCTCTGCAAGTTTTTGGGTCCAACTTGCACAGCTTGGATGCTCTCAATGAAACAGGCAAAGTGAAATCTAGTTCTTTATTTCAACCTTCAGTCATTAGGCTACATATGCACGCAGAATAGTTTTGAAACTCAGCATTAGTAATGATAATTACATGTGTAGCCTACAGAAAATAAAAGTTTACCTTAGTTTTCTAACCCCATTTCCTTGTTTGACTTCTCAGAATTGAATCACCCCTGTTTAGTTTCAAGATAATTTAGCCTACTTGCCAAAACCTGCGAATCAAGGCATCAGCTCAAATGGAAAGTCATTTGAGTCAAATATATATCTTTTTTTCAAATATAATGACAATACATTTTAAAAGTCCCTTACGGGTTCTTGCTTTAAATCATCAAATCAGTAATTTTAAGGGGCATTAAAGGAGGTATGAAAATATGTTTAGTTTTTTTAGTAATGATAAAAAACTGTTAGTTAAGCTACATGGAAAATGAAGGGTGTTGTCCAAAACACTAATCTGCCATACACAATCAGTGTATGAAAGCCATTGAATCATATTTAAAATGTTGCTTTTCTTGTGTGTTTTTTGACTGGTGCAACAAAACTAGTTACTGTGACTGATAATAAAATTGGCTGATTCCATAGCACTCGATTTCCCACCATTCTTTGAACATTCAGGTTACTGTTTCTGCAATTTAGAAGTTGTCTTGGAGGTTATTGAAACCAGACTACTTGTGGACATGTAACAATCTTCCAAAGGCATTGCATTTTGACAAGTTTAGTAAACAGGTAACACTTTTTGATTTAACACGAGTTTTCAGAAAATCTCTCTGTTGGAAAATTTCTCATATAATTCACTTGAAATTAAAAGAAGTGCTATCTGTTTAACCTATAAGCCTCAGAAGAGAGAAAATATTTTCTATTTTTAAATAATGCCATCTTGGAAGACGTGAAGTTGTACTTTAGCTGAATACCAAAGCTCTGTGTATTTTGTAAATTTGAAAACAATTTTACTTTTCCAAGTCTAATAGCTATGCCAGAAGCCTCAATGTAGTAATACTATTAATAATAATAATTATAACACATGGTAGTTATAGAACCTTTCAAGGACCCAACACAAGCAAAACTTAAGTTTTGTCTCACAGCAGCTCTGAGTTACGCAGAGAAAGTTAAGAGATGAATTACAAAGTTGTGTTTTGTCTTATTGTATTGTTGATAAACATGTTACACTATGTTAAACAATGTAATGGCTTATGTGCAGATTACACATTTGGAGAAATTAGCTCTCAAAACCAGCTTGTTTTTTTATTGTTCAGCCATTTAAACCATAGTAATTCACAACATTTGCACTTCATGATTTTATCAAATTTGGCCAATAGTAGCACTGGTAAACTACTGTATAGCTAGATATAAACTTTTATTCTTACGTTATATTACAAAAGTATAAAATTAAAATTGAAACAATGTCTGGGGTTTTACACAGCCTGAGAAATTGGCTCTCAAATTTGGCCTGTATTCCAACAAAACATAAAGTACATTGTAGGCTAAGGAGTGGGCGATATGATCCCAGATCTTGATAATAACACACTGTTTTCAATAACCTGATATGGTGTTTGGTAGTTGGCCATGTTCAAGGTAGGTAATGCTAGGTAATGTTTTTCAAAGTAAATTTGAGTGTAAAGGCCGTGGCCCACTATAGCGACTTTAGCGATCCATTGCGACGTAGTCGCGAAAGCATTTACACCTCTGGAGGTAGCAACTAGTTACGTTGCGTCTCCCTTCACTACCGACGTGTCATTTTGCACATGCGCTAATTCTTCGGCCCGCTAGATGGCAGATGCAAAGGAAAGGTAGTCACTACTATGAATTCCAATTTCTCGTATGGAGGAAAAGTACTGCAAGCACTGCTTTGTGGTGGGAGATTGCTGATAAAATTGCACTTTTTTTGCAATGGATAAGTTAATATCATGTTTTTAGAAAATGTACAAAACAGTGTCAGTCAGCTGTAGCAATCATTTGTTTGCTAACGTTATATTTACTAACATTATTCCATCATAAAAATGTATTTTATTACATTGAAACAATGAGGGATTGTTTGCCTGGTAATGATTTAAATGCCCTTACACCAAATACTGTACTCACCAGATCCAATAGGGTGCATCGAGTAGATTGGGCAGTTGGAATGTAAAATTGTTAGAGCAAAATGCTCTAGGTGAGGATATCCTAGGGAGGCTCTTCTCACTGGTGCTGGTACTCTGTAATGCCCTAGGTGAGGATGTCCTAGGGAAGCCCTGCTCACTGGTGCTGGTACTCTGTAATGCTCTAGGTGAGGATGTCCAAGGGAGGCTCTGCTCACTGGGGCTGGTACTCTGTAATGCTCTAGGTGAGGATGCCCTAGGGAGGCTCTGCTCACTGGTGCTGGTACTCTGTAATGCTCTAGGTGAGGATGCCCTAGGGAGGCTCTGCTCACTGGTGCTGGTACTCTGTAATGCTCTAGGTGAGGATGTCCTAGGGAGGCTCTGCTCACTGGTGCTGGTACTCTGTAATGCTCTAGGTGAGGATGTCCAAGGGAGGCTCTGCTCACTGGTGCTGGTACTCTGTAATGCTCTAGGTGAGGATGCCCTAGGGAGGCTCTGCTCACTGGTGCTGGTACTCTGTAATGCTCTAGGTGAGGATGTCCAAGGGAGGCTCTGCTCACTGGTGCTGGTACTCTGTAATGCTCTAGGTGAGGATGTCCTAGGGAGGCTCTG
>JACXGM010012426.1:6046-24092 GCA_016801145.1 Umbra pygmaea | reverse complement strand
ACACACACACACACACACACACACACACACACACACACACACACACACACACACACACACACACACACACACACACACACACACACACACACACACACACACACACACACACAGAATAACACCTGTCTTGTCTGCCTCTGAGCTAACTTACCTGAACTGTCTCCATCCACTGTCCAATCCACATCATCCTCATAGTCACTACATCCTATCTCATCCTCACTTTCATCTACAGGAAGAGCCAGTTCCGCCCTCCTCTTCTTTACCTTGCCATAGAATATGGCAGTGCTTACTGATAGCCTATATCTGTATTCATACTGTATCTAATCAAAAGTAAAATTGCTAAAAAAAAAATGATTTTTTTCCATAATACAAATGCCTTGGCAGTCCTTAACATATGACAAATAAACATTATATCACTATCATTAATGTTGTTATTGTTACAGCTTAACATATTGCAGCTGCCATTTCTAGCTAGCTAAACTATTGCAATAATGTCATTCCACTATTGCACCGTGTTGCCGCTTGGCAACACAGACATTTGATCGATTTACCAAAAACTAATTTCATAAAAACTTTTTTGAGTGGTGAATATGTCATCATAACTTAACTGAGATGAAGTTTCCGTTTTTGGGTGTTTGTGATATGGGCTGGTCTTTGTTTCTTAATGAAGTTTAAATTTGCTTTTAGAAACTACCGACAAGAGACACAGTCTGTCAGAAATCGCGTCAGAAAAAAAACCTGCATGTCATGTGACCTAACCAAAGCACATCATTGGCTAAACTAAGGTCTTCTCATTCCAACAAAAAACACGAGAATGTTTTCTTAAAGAGACAGTGGCAAGGAAATGAACAGAAAGAGTATGTTGCCATATGGCAACACCATGCGGTAGAGGGTTAACAGATGTGAATAACTTTCCCACAGTCAGTGATAGCGTGATAGTCGCATTATCTCCCTGTACCTGGATAACTTCTGCCGCTGCAGGGTCTTCGTAGCCGGAAGTTACAGAAGGGCTGCTGAAGCAGCCGGCTCCGTCACAGAGCAGCAGTGCACACACAACTGACCGGCGGAAGGAGAAGTAGTTCCTTCCCCTAACCGGATATAATTAGACTTTTTTGGTGACAAAAAGTTACTTATGATAACTTAAACACTCACTCCAAATTACTGAGTTTAAATATCAATCTTTTTATATGACAATCGATACTAGAGCAGGAGACGTTGGGATCGTAAATATCGATACTTTAGTATCGATCCGCACATCACTAGAGCATTCTGTATTTTAGAAGTTACTTCAACTTCTACATTCACTCAAACAGATGCTATGTTGAAATGTATAGAATAACTTTGTTGTATCTATTCAAACAGAACGTTGATAAAACTACAAATATTCAGTTTGTAGAACTAATTGCTCATTTGAGTTGAGGGAACTGAACCTACTTTGTAGGTTTAACATAAACATCACTTACCTAAAAATATGATGTTGTTTCAATGGTTTATCATGCCATGCAAGTGATCTGAACTTGTTATTTTAATTTGGACAAACTGAAGTGTGCGTTTAAATAACTTAACATCCTTCGCTTAAAATTTAAAGCAACCAGGTAACTTGTTTTATTTGTTCAGTCAACTTTTTTCAATGTAGTAGAGTTTATCATGTTTGTATGGATTGTAAAGAAATGTGTGTGTGCTACCTGTTCTCATGGCAATATGTGGGTAACCGTACATAATAGGAATGTTGACACATTACATAGAAAGGCTTAAAGATATGCCAATTCAAATGTGAACATTTGTACCTATTGAATTGCCGTTCTACCGGAATATTGCCAAGCATAGATCAATTGGTTACAATTTAAAGTACTTGGGTACGTTTAGGTTGTTGACATTATAGTTAGGGTAAGGTGAGGTTAAGGTTAGGGTTAAGGTAACAACATATCGCCATGAGAACAGCCTGGTTTGTGTGTGTGTGTTTGTGTGTGTGTGTGTATGTGCGTGATATACCAAAATATAGAAATATAGCTCCCCAATGCTTTTTTGACTGGTTCTTACTAGGAAAACATTCTGAGTGCAGGATTATGTATAGAGAAATACTTAGGGTAATTGCGTTATGTTGAAGGTCAAGGGCTAGGGAATGGGCAACACAAATGTCTGTGTCAGGTTTAGGTCCCCACAAGGCAAACAAATGTTTGTGTGTCTGAGTTTATGTGCGTATTGAAGCCCGCATCACCCACCCTCCTGTCAAAATCATCAATGCCTTGTTCCAGCTCTGATGTCATAAATCCCAGGCCGACAGCCATGAATGTTCTGCCTCTTAAGCTATTAGCAACATAGGTTTGTTAACTAGCCCACAGCCCCCCCGTGTCCGATTCCTTTTCTGGCCAGTGGACGTTTCTGTATGCATGCAATGTTCATGCTCATTTGCGGAGGATGATGCACTGCGACTACCAAGCCAAATGTGAAATCCTTTACTGGCTGCCAAAGGAATGACATTATATATAATGTGGCGAACTGGTCAAATGTTACCGTGACATAGAATCTAACATTAGGTTAACTAGTGCAGATGTACTCAAACATACTGTATTTTAGTATCCTGGTTACTATCAATACCTGTAGCTTTACTCCCAATAATGTTCCAGCTCACCATTGTATTTAAACACCTTTAATACAAGCAGAAGATGAGTAGTGGAGTTCCTGGGGGAAGAACTATGAAAGAAATGTACATACTGTATTGATACTTCTCTCATCAGCCAATAAATCATAAGACTGCTTGCAAATATAGGACCAAAGGGCCAAGTTTGGAGCTGCATGATTGTTTTTATATCATTTGTAGATGGCCGCCCATTCGCACCTCCCTACTAGGTTGGACATCCATGTGGTTTGTCTTTGCACCCACTTTTCCACTTAGGTACTTAATGTATACATAGAAGCACACCTGTATTCCATCAGGACCTGATAACACTATTTAAATCTGGTTATATTTAGGACATGTGTCAATTATGAAACAGGGCACTGCTTAAATGAAAGACATTTGTCTAAACTTTACCTAAAGTGTCTCAATTTAACCAGTTATAGATGCTTCCATAATAATATTGGGTTATATGTTTACCCTTTAAAAACTACTATGAAGTATATTGGCTCTAAATTGAAATCTTCCCAATCAGGCAGGGTAGTTAATGCAGAAGCTTTATCCAGCATGTTCCGCTTTCAAAAGACACATGTTTCATGGTTTATCTCTCTCTCCTCCTCTCTCCTTCCTCATCTCTCCTTCCTCCTCTCTCTCTTTTCCTCTCTCTCTTTTCCTCTCTCTACCCCTCTCTAACTCCATTACTGCACGCTATAGTGGGTAGATTAGTCCAGCGGGAGACATTGGGACAGGATCAGTGGCTGGTTTGTCCCTCACTGGTTTTGAGACTCGGTGGATTGGACATGGCCTGCTGTAGAAGTTGTTGTTTGTGTGGGGTGCAGCAGGTTCGTTAGATATGGTTCTGTCTCGAGGCATACGGGCAAAGTGGTCTAGGAGCTGAAGTGCACTGCTGCATTTATGCTTTGTACCCAGTTGGCCTCCTACTTACTGTTGTGCGGACAACCTCTGAACAAATAGGTACACTGTGTCAGGTATAGGAGGCTATTTAGGACACCTGCCAGTGCGTGGGATTGGCAGTGGTCTAGCCGTGGATCTGTGTGTGGAGTGCAGAGGGCCAGGGGAGGGCAGTGAGGGTTCAAGAGAAGTCATCTGTCCCAGTCTGGAAAGATTTCACGCTTCTGCCTGTCCAGATGATTTGTGCCAACCCAGGCTGACATACCGCCACCTGCTGAGTGCCTTTCCCAATGAGTTAAGTTAATGCAGATGTAGCCCCCATCCCAGTGATGAACGCATGCAGACCCACACACGCAGCCGGGTCAAGCACACACAAAGACACACACGCGCACGTAGCCAGGGGCCGAGAGGCCGAGGTGCGTATGTGATCAGAGCATGCATGCCAGGATGTAGAGGCAAGAGCAGACAAGTGCACTCACACATGGATATACTCTGACAGGAAAATAGAGAGATGCCACACAGATGCTCTATGAACATGCACCACAACGGCCTGAACATAAGAAACTGACATGTACTGTGGATTTGTGGAAACGCAAAAGCAATAATAAAAGAAATACAGACTCAATCATGACATTTAGTTATTGTGTGGGCTTTTGCACAAAGTAATCAATTGCAAGGAAGGAAATCCATGCAAGTTTGCAAATCAGATTTTCTTTTATCTCTCTGAAATCGATATGCCATTATTCCATTAGAACACTTTGATTTGCTTGAAAACTTAATTACTTGCATTCTTTCACCTGTCTTGTGCTTGTTACAGCCGATCATCTTCTGCTAACCATTAAAGCAGATCATGCCTAATACTGATCCAATCATTTCCTTACTATAAATAATGATGTACTTCATATATTTGCATAAAAATTTTTTTTTTATTCAATCTGGATGTTAAAAGCTCACATGCCCATGGAAAACAGAGCTTCAAATAATATGCCGATATACTCATTTTTTGTTATTGTATGGGCAGATCACCTTCCCCAAGTAAACTTCTTTAAAAACGTGTTCACATCACATCTGGCTGGGAGATCAGGTAACGCCCCCATGTCTGTGAGAGGCACAAGAACATCTGTGTCTCCAGACCCAACTAATACCGAGAGGGAATCACCATTTTGGGTGTGCCTCAGGGGATTGGATCTATGTTTGTGTGTGTTTGTTTCTGTTTATACTACAGAGATTACCTTAACAAATATACCCAGGCAAGTGTGCAGTGTTCCTTGTATCTCAAAGAATGAGCCCGATTCTGGTTTCTGCTCCATTTTAGGATCTGTCATTTGGTCGAGCTACCCAGACGTAAAGGCATGTCTCTGTTTCAGGTTGGCTGGCCCTGCTTTAAGATACTGGAGTTGTTGCGTGTCCCTAGGCTCATCCAGTGAGTGTGCATTTGCTATAGACACACACTACATGTTCGAACACACATGCAAGAATGCATTTGTACACACACCTGCACACACAGACTGAGACACACACACCCACACAAATACACAGATACATGAAGATTGTTCAAAATACATAATAAGAACATGCAACTTAAATACTGTTGACACATGTAAACTGAATTCCATTCATGAAATTAATTAAAATCACATGGTTTCCATACTTACACAAATTTAAATGTAAATTTGTATCTCTTATTTAAAGCATATTACATATTTTTCTGCATCAATATCTACATAATTTATTTAACCACATAAATAAATTTTATATACAGTATCCATTGATTTTTCTTTTTTTAAGAATATAACTGCATACCTTCTCAATAGTTTATTCCATTCAACAAAACATAAAATAAAATATTTGTAATATATGTTATACTGTATATTGATTGGATGGTCAGACATTGCTTTCATAGCTCTTTATATGAAGTGACATTACATTTCTCCCAGTCTATATATTATCAAACAGTACCAAAACTGAGGCGGAGTGCCTGCTATGTTATTCAATCATTTTTTATTGGCTATTTTATTTAAGTAAACAGTACACAGCACAATGTTATAATAATATAACAACAATATTGAACAAGTTCATTAAAAGTATAATTCTTATCACACAATAATATAAACACATTGTTAAAACAATTATCCTAATTAGGGTTGGAGCTAACCATTTTCAAGAAGGAGGCTTCTTAGGCCATACACATATTACCCAATTACACAATAAATGCCCATTTAAAAGTACTAACGAAGCAGCAGAAGATGTGTGTTTGTGTGTGTGTGCGTGCGTGCATGTGTGCGTGCGTGCATGCGTGCGTACACGTCTGTGTCTGTGTGAGTGTGAGTCAGTGTGTGCGTGCGTGCGTGTTTGTGTGTGATAAATTAACAGCTTCAGGGAGTTTCTTTAGTTTTCCCTCTGGGATATTGGGTTTTTAAAAGTGCGTTACCAGGGGACTCTCCTAACTCCAGCGGTGCACATTTGTAGTTAATTACACTCAGCTGTGGAGAGTGAATGAGTGCAGCATCGACCTGTTGGGGAAATGTGTGAAGCAAACCGTTAGCTTTCTCAACCACATATCAGATTTAGTACTTTGCATAGGAGCACAATAATATTGCTGATTGATTAAAAGGGATATAGGGACTACAGGTTTAATCAATCGTTGTGTGTCTGTGTGTGTTTGTGTATCTGTGCTCTACATATATGCATGTGTTTGTGGTGTAGGTCACAAAGTTGTTTTCGAAAAATCTTTTGACCACATAACCGCAGAAATATATCACATTTATGTTCATAATACAATATTACTATTATTTCACACTCATCAATACAATGCCTATTTCTATTTGTTGATTAATAAGGCTGTAAATAAAAATAAATAAATAAATAAATAAAGAGCATAAAGTTACACATTTGTACTGTACGTGCAAGGCTTTCTGTGAGTACTGATTTGTTTGGCCCCCTCGAGTGATCATTTTTGGGTCTGTCTACTCGGCGCTCACACAGGATGTGCATGCTTTACAAAACAAGCTGACAGGTAATTATGAACAACCCCTGTAAGCGCCACACACTGTCACTCTGCATAATGCATCACTCTAGTCCATGATTCAAATGGCTTCTCTGCTACTGGATGTCTGAGAACGTTAGAAAGAAAGCAGAAACGTGTAAACTCATCATGTTGAAGCTGCCCGGGTGACTGTAGCTAACCTGTTCATCTAGAGTAAATTTTCTTTGTGAATTCTCCAAGGCAAAATAGACTCATTTTTACATATGGACTATGAAAATACAATGTGTCTAAACATATTAGAAATCATTCTAAACCCAACTCATATTAAATCAGAATATAATTCTGGATACTAGCTATGCACTACATTATTTTATGCATTGATGGGACTGTGGAATGTCTTTAATAAAGAAACTGAGCATCCAGACAGGGATTCAGATGTAGAGTAATACAAGTTGGTTTGGGGTGTTTTGGAGCATTTCTTGTCATGCTTAGACACAGTTAGGTAATTGTTATACATTGAGAACGATAATAAAATGTGCACAGAACACATTCTGGGTCTTTCAAACATGTGGAATATAGTGTCTTAAGTAATGCAACATTCTAGAAAATAAAATAAAAAAATTGTATATTAATATTAACTTTCATACCTGTACTGCATTGAAAAAACACAGTAACCTTACTTAGGCACATGGTTGGGTAGTAATAGATTATAAATATTCTGATTACAATGAAATTGTAACTGGGAAATGTGAATGGGTAACTAGTAACTGTGATGGATTACAGATTTAAAAAATAACCTACCCAACCCTGCTTCACACACATACATACATACATACACACACCCACTCATTCACTCATTCACACACTTACATAAACACACACACCAAGCACTCATGTGTACAGACATATATAGTCAGGGGTGAATTGTCTGTGGTATGTGTACATGTGTCCCTTGGATCAAATACAAGCACAAAAAGCTTGAAAGTAAGGGTACATATAAATTGTGTGAACTTCTCCTTTAAGACATTTGGCTGATTCACTTGTGAACGTGACTTATCTGGCCTTCACATGCCAATGATCTAAAATAGCTGATATAGCTGATCAAAGCTAGCTCTCATCACCTCCAGTTATAGTCCAATGACAGAGAGTACATACCTCATACAGCCCAAAATGATTTCCTTTCCTTCAAAACACATTGCTTGTAAATACATTTTGATCTTTTGAATAATATTATGTTGCTGCTTAGTATTTCTCATCTCACTTGAAACATTTGCACCCCGAGATTAAATGTGCTTTTAAATTGCACAGCAAACAGATATACATAAACATACTGCCAATGTGTGATCTGAGTTTCTCCTTTACGGCTTTGTGACAGGATGTATATGGTGAGCATTGAACAATTCATCTAAACCAAAGTTCCAGTGCAACAGTTTTTCTTCTGTTCTTTTCTAAACACAATGAAAATATGTCACATGATCACTGGATTGTGGGTCCTGTGCCATTGTCACACATTACTGACCAAAGTGGGTGACATTCATTTAGTTGGGCTGGTATCAATAAACGTAATATTTGCGAACGATGTAATTCATGTTCTACCTCTGAAAAAAAAGCATAAAGTTTGAAATACCACTGCAATTTTCTCTCCCTCTGTTCTAGGGAGAATGTGCTTTGCGAGTGCACAAATGAAAGTACAAAAGGAAGCTAAAAGCCTAGCATTCTGACACACAAAGGAACACTTGGTATGACTCTTTACACCATACCACATTTTGAGATTAGTGTATACATGCCCGAAAATGTAAAGGCATATCTTACAGTAGATGTGTTTTTGAAAGATCACAGGTTGTCTGCTTCTCACTTTCTCAAAACAGAGCTCTCCTAGATCGATTTGAGTGTTGTTAGTACAGTATGTAAATATGTTCTTGTTTGGCACGTACCGTTCATTTTGCCAGTGCTTCCTCTCGCTCGGTTGTGCACACACTGTTCCTACGGCTGTTCCCTCAGGTATAGCCTACAGGGAGGACATTTGGACAAGGGGGGCTGACCAGGTTGAAGGGATGAGGGTCAGAAGGGATGAGGGTCTGGCAAGCAGGAGGACAGGAAGGAAGACACACATGAGCTGGTTGCTATTAGAACAAAGACCTAGGTCTTTTGTCCCACTGGGCTGTGTTCTGGGGCCTATCTTGGGACAGCTGCACCCCAAAGTATGGCCAGGGTAAAGTTATGCATATAGATGAAGTGCATACTGCAACTGGAATCATGCCAGCTAGAATTTGACATTAGGATGGGCTGTTCCGATTTTTGACAAACTGGGAATATTTCTCCCCCCACCTTATCTGCCTCTCAAAACCCCCAGACCAAGAAAACCCCCTTTAACAGGTCCTGAAAATTTAATAAAGATTAGGAACCAAACAACCAAGATATTTTAGTTTGCGCATGCACACGTGTGTGTGAGGTTTAGGTCTTATTTTACATGCAGTGACCAAGTCCTCACAAAGATAGTAATGCTAACAAAAGGCTTGACTCGGGATTTCCACTAACTGCGGAACGGCTGCAGATCGGCTCCACTGCGTGTCGGCAGTTGGTGGAAATTGCCGGTAAGGGTTAGGTTTCGGGTAAAATTTACCGGCAATTTCCACCAACTGCGGAACGGCTGCGGATCCGCTCCGGAACAGCGGCGGAGTCAATAGGTTTCCATTAAAGTCAATGTTGGTATTTTCACTGACTGCGGAACGGCTGCGTTTTGACTCCGTCCCAGCTCCGGCGATCCGCAGCCCTGCAGAGCAGATACGCAGAGCTTCTATTTCTGCCGGATGCCGGAGAGCTCCGCAGCAACTCAGTACAGTAAATATGCTGTTATATCGCGCGATCATACGTGAATTTGCGAGGGACCTCGTATAGTCACTGTCAGCCGTTCCGCAACCAATACGGACCTGGTGGGTATTGAATTATGGCGGAGCACGGAGCCGACACGCTGCGGAGCCGATCTGCAGCCGTTCCACAGTTAGTAGAAATCCCGGGTCACAATTGGGATGAGTGTTAGAATTCCGGGTTACTTATAGGCATGTTTAATAGGACATTGGTTTAGCATTATGGATAAGTGTAAAGTTATCAACAAGGTGCGTGTTTGATGGCAGTGCATATCTTTCTACGAGATAAATGAAACAATATATCCATTCTAAAAGGCAAAGCACTTAGCTCACAGTTAATAGAGAAGTGAGTCTAGATCTTAACATTTATTCTCATATCAAGACTTCTACAGATAACAGATACTATACCATCAACTCTGAATAATGAAATGTGAAAGTCAAAGTCAAACACTATTCAGTTTCCAAGGATTTTTCCATTCAGACATTTTAACAGTTGAAGTATAGCAGAACGTTTCTACCACAAACACACATGATATCCCAATATCTTGCCTGAATTATGCGAAAGACTTTAATTTCACTAGCTTAAAGGAATTCTACAAACCGAAGTATTAAACATAATGACACAGTGAATTAATGGTCAACTGGATATGACACAGCCCCAGCACTGATTTTGTCCTAATTCCCATTGTTTACCAGAAAGCATGTTGCTCTATGATCGTTCTCTATGTAGGCTCATGTTGCCATATACACTTGAGACTTTTGGATTTCCAAAATAATCATTTAAACCTCATAATTCACACAGATTTTGTAATATGTCAAATTGGTTAAATAACATACAAATTTAAATAATAAATAAAACGTTGTTAATATGTACATAATCTATAAGTAGAATCATAACTCAGTTAGACATGAGACTGGCATAATGGGCCACGTCACTGCAGTGCAGGACCAGTATGTTACAGGGGACCGGGTTTCAATCCTGGAGCCCCAAAATGGGGCGACACAAACTAGTACAGTGCTGCCCTAGGAAAGGAAGTAGAAAGGTCAGACTAACATACAGGGTATATTAATGTCCCGTTAGAGGGACAGATGTCATTGGTAAAAATATGGACCCATTGTGAAGGGTGAAATATTTGTACCTCTGTAGGGTACAGCCTCAGTGACAAGCTTTGTACCATTTAAGGTACATTCTCGTACTTTCTTTTCTGAGAGGGAATTATATAGTTCCTAATTTCCGGAGACGGTTTTGGCTCAACAGCATTATTTTTACAATGTGTGGCCATACATCGCAACTGTATCTTTAATACGTCTTTAGCCAAGCTGCGTTCATGTGGATTTTTTTTTTTCATTGCACCTCTGAGTTGCATAACAGGGCATTTTGAGCATCTTTTCCACTCTGATGGCCCTTTGAGCTAGAAATGAATTCTCTCAATGGCTGTGTTTGTTCAGCCCCTTATTAGGCAGTCATGGCCAGTTCTGCTCTGGTGTTCATTTAGCTGCAGGTGTCAGATAAGACGAGCCACAGTGGGAGAGAATGACTGAATGAAAGCACTAGGAAAGAAACAAGAGCAAAAAGGGAACTAGAAAGAGAAGGAGTAAAAGAGAGAGGAGGAGAGAGACAGAAAAAGACAAAGGGAGAAAGTGAAGGGAGGGAGATCTAAAATGAGAGTGAGAGAGAGGGAGAGCTGTGAGAAGAATAGAGAAAGTAGCAGAAGCAAAACCGAAGCTCTAGCAGCACGGCTAGCCTGGTTAGACTTAAACACACACTGGCCTGGTTAGTTTTAAACACAGACTGGCCTGGTTAGTCTTAAACACAGCCTTGACTGGTTAGTCTTAATCACAGACTGGGCTGGTTAGTTTTAAACAGAAACTGGGCTGGTTAGTCTTAACACAGACTAGCCTGGTAAGTCTTAAACACAGACTGGGCTGGTTAGTCTTAAACACATACTAGCCTGGTAAGTCTTAAACACAGACTGGGCTGGTTAGTCTTAAACACAGACTAGCCTGGTAAGTCTGAAACACAGACTGGGCTGGTTAGTCTTAAACACAGACTAGCCTGGTAAGTCTTAAACACAGACTAGCCTGGTAAGTCTTAAACACAGACTAGCCTGGTTAGTCTTAATCACAGATTAGCCTGGTTAGTCTTAAACACAGACTAGCCTGGTAAGTCTTAAACACAGACTAGCCTGGTTAGTCTTAATCACAGACTAGCCTGGTTAGTCTTAATCACAGACTAGCCTGGTAAGTCTTAAACACAGACTAGCCTGGTTAGTCTTAATCACAGACTAGCCTGGTAAATCTTGAACACAGACGGAAACACAGAGGAAGCATCATTACAATGCTCTAAGGTCTGTATTTGACCAGCAGAGGGAATTGGGATGTCAGCATGTTTTTGCCAAGTGTCTCTGGACTCAACCGATGACAACGTTGGTTGTGTTTGTTGTTTGTATTGAGTTCAACTCTTCATCCACCCGTTCTTGTGGTCATAAGCGATTTCATTTCATGTTTGAGGGTGCAGATTTGATGAGTAGTGGAGCTGGCATGAGACTCAAGGAGGTTGTCCACACACTGATACAAATGTGTTCCCCAACCAGCTGTGTAAGTCAACTCATCCAGAAACATCTGTGGCTCATCTCACCCTGTTTAAAATAAATATAATTTTTTTTTAAGCAAATTACTTGGCTTGCAGGCCATCTGCTCTGTATAAAATTGTGTCTAATGTGAAAACGACAAAAGGAAGGATACCAAAACAACTGTCTACTCATGTCAAAATGTGCTTCTATATGTAGATGATATTTGGCTGACAAGGAACATGGTACTTTTGATAAGGTCTTTTCAGTTCCTGAAAAGAACTTGTTCCTGGTGCGGTATCATCGTGTATGATTTCATTTCACCCCTAATATAACATACTTGATTATAACAGTTAGCTGGATTATAAAATTAATCTGGTTACTCACAACTGAGGTTTGAGAGAAATAGTTGAGGACAGCAATCCCCCCTCCCCAATAAAACATAGTCACGACTCTCCTTTGTTTGTCTGGAATTGCACCACTTGTACTTTTAAGACTGTGGCCAGGTGTCCAGACTCAAAACACCTGTTTGACAGAACGAGACCAGTACTCATATTTGGATTGCCGTCACGCTGCACACACATTCCCACACAGTTAGGCAGTATGTTGTGCTTGCCTAGCATAAGTACCCTTTGCATAACATTATGTTTTGAGAAGGAGAGTCTATTCTCCACAGCTGGCTTGCAAAGCATACATGCACACACTCACACACCATATGTTTGAGTCTACCCAGGGAAACACACAGGCTTTAGATGGCATTCCACAGACCACACATTGAGCAGGGCCTGTGTTAAAACAGTTATTCACGGTCTACATGCTACTCAATTCCAGAGATGTCTCCCAGTCGTAACTTGAACTTTTGGCCAGTGCATCTGTGAGGATGGGTGTTAGTCCAGTTGAATGGGGTAGTGTGTTCGAACTCAATGATGTGCAGATCTGTCTTGTCAACTTTGAATGGCTAATTCTAGGATTTGTATTGCTATTATTAGTACATTAGATTAGTATGAGCAATACGTGGGATCTGATCTTTGTGTACATGCAGTTAGAACGGCTATGGGCACTTTTTTATATTTCATAGTAGTAATAAACATATTGTCATAGTGACAAAAGACTGCAGGGATCAGATGATTCAGTGGTTAAGGTTGCCAGTTCCATACCTGACTGCATAAGGTTGTTGTGTCCTTGAGCAAAACCCATTAACCTCAGTTGCTCCAGGGGAATTTTCCTGTACTTAGGGTAAGTCGCTCTGGATAAGAGGGTCAGCTAATGCCCTAAAATGTAAATGTACTAATTGATAGGTCTGATTCTAAGGACATGTAATGACAATATCTGGTCACACACATTCCTTGAATGGAATTTTTATAAGAGTATACATGACTAAACCATACCTAACGGCCCATGTGACTCAAAACTGTTCAAACTTCCCTCTTTGTCTCCTCAGGGGTGAGGACAAACTTAATTTAAATCAGGTGTGCCTCACTGGGATTGAGGCATGTCCTCTGGCCATGACACGATTAGCTCAATAACCAAATGACCTAGTTGATTACCATAAGCCATCTCCTAGGTGGCACATTGGCCTAGGACAGCCTCAAATTCTGTGTTTGGTCCTAAAGTGGGACGTGGTTAACAATGTGTCACTACTGTGTCTGGTGTATACATAACTTGACATTTTTATTAATTTGACCAAATGCAACTCTACTCTCTGTCCAATTTACTCTGCAGCTGCACATGGGGGAGGGATATGCCTGCATGCCTTATGCCTTACCGGATCTTTCATCTGCCTTTTTAGTTGAACATCAGTCTGCAACCCAAGCTGGCTGCAGCGTTGTGGCTCAGTAGGTGCGGGCTGTCACTGATTAGCCATTATAGCACGCTCTCATTCATTCATTCTGACTGAAACTACCTTTTCTAAAAATATTGCTTAAATGTCATGACACCAAAATACAGCAATAAGGTCACTTTTTTAACTTTAAACACATACTAGAAATAACAGTGTCCACAGTGAGTTTGCAGGAAAGTGCTTTGTTAATAAACAAATGAACCATGTCCCCAGAACTGAAAAGAATTAAAAATAGATTCCTACAACAAAATCAAATATGAATTGTAGCGTGGCGTAGTGGGCTAAGTTGCTGCATTGCAGGACACTCTGTGTCATGATGGTCAGTGGTTCAAGCCTGACCATGGGTTCTCTGACTTTCCCTGGACCTCCAGCCCGAGACAATGGAAATTGGCATAGCACTGCTCAGGAATTGGGTTAGATAAATCAGATTATCTATCCTGGCATGTCGCTCTCCAGATTGGGCACCTTTAAATTCACTTGCGGGAGTAGAGTTGGTGAACTTAATCATCCAGTGTGTGATCTGACTAAAAGCTTCCATTTTGGATGAACAGTGCGCAGTGCTCGAAGTGGGGCGACACTTCTACATTTTACTCTTAAGCGTACCTGCACTTTTTCTTGCGTACCGCCAGGTAGCCGGTACTCAATCACACTGACAGAGAAAGCGTCAGTGTCAGAGAGATTGGTAATGATCCTAACGGTACATACACTACACTAACCAGAGGGCACTACATGACTTCAGATCTCTTGACGAATCGCGTAAAGGCAAGCAGTCGGCCCATCACAAGTTTGCTTCTCCACGGACGCTATTTCGAAAATGCTGTCTGATGTTGGCCTGATGCCTGCAGCTGCCGCCTGACCGTAACAGATTTTTCACTGCTGAAAACCAAGAGACTAAAAAGTGTCTCTAAAACCAAGTATGTTTTTTTGTAAGTCGTTATGTTAGCCTGGCTTCAGAAAGGTACTAAAAGAACACGTGTTCCAGCGCCAGACACGTCAACAGAGGTCCAAGTCCAACAGAAACGTTGGTACGATTCATGAGCTTCAAACTAACGTTAATTAAAACCCTTCACAGTCTCCCAACGTTCGCAATTATATCCATACATGCTTGGTACCATTGGAAAGATGAAGATCAGACGAAGACAATGTGTGGTGACTCATCCCTGTGTGGTAAACAGAGCTGGAGCTATAAAGCCTCAAAATCTGTCATGTTTTTAGACAGTAGCCTTTTTTACTAAACACATTACAGACAGGATGTAAAAAATAGCTGGGATTTCAAAAACGTATAGAAATTTAGTGAGAAATGTGGTCAAGGAGCCCTGGGGGCTTGACAATATGCATTAAATTGCCTTATTCATCATGTTTTACATGCTTTAACACATAAAAAATATATATATATATAGCCTACATATGTTCTTTAGTTTTTTTGGGATAAATATTTAATAAAACAAAATTCGATAACCCAGGACATTGGATGTCATTCATCCATGTTGTACCCATGGGTCTGCTGAGTCAAAAACCATAAAGCCCTTTCTATAGGTCAAAGTATGACCTTTCTAGAGGCCAAAAGATAAACTTTGTGCCAGGCGGACCTAAAACTCCTTAGACCTTGAAGGTTGATGTGAGTGGAACTGCTAGCATTTATGAGGACTCTGGAGCTACCAACCTTAACGTTACCTTAGACAATAACACCGATGTCAACAATAACATGAGTAACGAAACACATGCATGGCATAACTGTTGGTCAAGGGACACAGACACACACACACAACTTGTTTAAATAAATACATTTATGTTGTTATAAATAACAATAAATTGTTGTTGTACCGGCATTATCTCCACGTTTTGTTTTTCACTGTATAAATCTCAAATGTCATAACCATTTGCCAATGCAAGAGAGTACCGGCACCTTTTTTTCCCCACTTCAAACACTGACAGTGCAAAAAGAATCGGTGGCTGGGCGAAATGTGGTTGGATAAACCCTGTGCACGCCCCTCGCCATCCCACAGATCTGTCCAAGGAGTTGCGGAGCGGCCAACAATGCAGGGTTAGCGGGAATTGGGAAGGGAGGAAACATCTGAAAAAAATAAGAAAAAATAAGAATTGAATGGCTAAACAAACGCAATGAAATGTACAGATACAATATTTCCAGAAAGTTGCCTGTTTTTGTGAGCTTGGGTTCCAGAAAAACATTACATTTTGGTCCTAAGCTGAAAACGTTTAAGTATGAGTGGCCATAGGTCATGGGCGGCAGAAGCAATTCTAATGTGGGGGGGGCAATCTGGTGGGGGTCGGGTGTCCTAATGGGGGTCCAAACAAAAAAATTAAGTGAGGGGGACTCCTCTTCCTATCGTACAATGGCTCTGACGCCTATGGCATAGGTACATTTTCATGGTACACATGTATAAAAAAATCCCCAATAATACAACTTGAAAGCGGTCCTTTCGATAATCTGTGAAGTTGCAAACTTGTGGTATCACGTTATAGATAGGCGTGTATTTTTTTAAACAATTACCATTTGCCAAATCAGCAAGTGGTAACACAATTAATATGAGGTCAAACACCAATCTGTTCCTGCATCTCTGATGGGTCAGGATTCATGGGGTTTGTTTGTAAATAACTTAATTTTTGTGTAAAATATGCAGATATTTACTAGCTAAGTTCCAGCTATCTATCTTAAAATGTATGTATTTAATGTATGTCAATCTGGATAAGAGCATCTGCCAAAAAAGACTGAAAATGTAGTACTTTATTTGGATAGTCAATCTGTAGATGCTAAACATACTATAGACTCGGGGTCCTGACTTGCACCCGGCGCAATGCAGCACAAAGCCTGAACGCAAGAGTCTTTGCTAGTTTTTTTTTTTATTATTAGCATTTCTTTTTCACAACACACAAATATATACATACATGCATACATACATATACATACACATATATACATACATATACATACACATATGCGTACATACCCACATATACACACATACATATATATACATACATACACATACACACAGTACATACCCATACACATATATATACACACATACACATATACACATATACACGCACATAAAATTGCAAAAAAATAAAAACAAAACATTATACCAATTCATGACACACAATTCCAAGGCTAATAAGTAGGTCACAGAGAATACTTATACATGTTGTTGCAGAACAAGCTAGTCAAGTTCATAGTAAATCTGAGCAATAAAACATTTTACATCCTTCTGTACTAATGATACCTCTTCCATCTACTATGTCTAACCCTGAAGAGCCATTCCTTAAACACAATATAATAATTGACCTTTCCATACGTCCGTTTTGAAATTTCAAACATACCTAGTATTTGCTAGTTTAAGAACGACGCAGTTGTCAATTTTCCGTCCAGCGGCCGCATTGTTTAAATAACAAATGCACCTGTGCCCATATTTGTGCCCATGGGCGTGCTGGTCTTACGGGGAGGTGTGTTCAGGATATTTCTTGGCGTAGTGCTATCTTGAGGCATTGGAAAGTGATGGTCCGCCCTCAGTTTTGAATAAACCAATCAAATAAATTCTGCCTCCAAGGCAGATCTGCCTGGAGAACACTTTTCAATAACTAAAAGTCCTATGAGCGGTAAAACATGTTGCTCAGATTGAATTGCCTAACAAGCAGCAAATAAGGTGAGTTTGACTCAACTCTGAGATACAAGACATACACTATATACAGCTGTGCTCAAAAGTTTGCATACCCTGGCACAAATTGTGACATTTCTGCAATGATTTTGACAATATGACTGTTCATGCAAAAAGTCTGACTGCAATGTCAAGGATAGTGATCATATGAAGCCACTCATTATCACACAGTTGTTTGGCTCGTTTGTAAACCATACTGATAACAGAAATCACTCAAATAGCCCTGAGCAAAAGTTTACATACACTTGAATATTTAGCCTTCTAACAGACACACAAGGTGCCACATAGAGGTTAAAATTGTAATTAAAGGTTAATTTCCCACACTTTTGGATTTTCAATTGCAATTAGTGTCTTTGTATAAATAGTCCATGAGATAGTTCAAATCAATCAATCAAATTTATTTTATAAAGCCCTTTTTACAACAGCAGTTGTCACAAAGTGCTTTGACAGACACCCGGCCCGAGACCCCCAAAAGCAAGCAACACAAGTGATGCACAGTGGCTAGGAAAAACTCCCTAGTAGGAGGGACATAGGAAGAAACCTAGAGAGAGGCCAGACTCAAGGGGGTGGCCAGTCC
>JACXGM010012425.1:0-23997 GCA_016801145.1 Umbra pygmaea | reverse complement strand
GCCTACATTCATTTTCCTATCTCCACAGTCGATTGGATTTCTACCGTGACGTCAGCGTGTGAAAATTCCCCGCGAAATTTCAAATCTTGCTCTTACACTAGCCAGGCATGTATTAAACATATCTCACTGTTCTACTAATGTCTGGGAGAAGCTACTAGCCCCTCCAGATCGCTGTAGGGTGAAGTATCCCTTTAAGAACGCTTTTTCAGTGAGCCAAAAGCCTTATTTCACACAAACGCCAGAACATTTGACTGTGGACAGAAACTCAACAGCGTCAGCCTACCTCGACAGGGTGGGTGTGATGAACTAGTCAGTTGTGATTTGCTAATTAGCCAGCCCAATATAGCTAGGTGGCGAATGTTATCCTAAGAAGCCTGTTAAAGCGACAAGAATACAAAAACCTGTTTAACGGGCCGAATACAAACACGTATCACCTCAGCCACGCACAGATATTACTCATTCCGATAAGAAATGGTCGTCAAACCATCTCTGGGCTTTATTTGGACAGTCAAATTGTAGGTTCTTTCCACCGAAGTCAATACGGAGCAGGGCTGGAAAACGAAGAGAGAACTGCACCTCCTTCTTGCGTAGATTGCGTCTCATATTGGAGAAAGCAGCCCTCCTCTTGGCAGTGCTTGCATTATAGTCGGGAAAGATGTAGATTTTCCTCTCCTGATGAAACAGTTGATGCCGATTTACAGCCCCCCAGCGACTGGCTCGTTCCTTGTCGGTGTAATAGTGAAAGTAGACTATAAAGACCCGTGGTTTGCCGTTGTCTTGGTTATCCGATGGTTTGGGGCCTATTCGATGAGCTCTGTCCAGGACTGGTGGGGATGGAAAGACATCAGGACCCAACACCTCTGAGAAGAAACTGGACATAAACGCAACTGGGTCCTGACCTTCGGCACCCTCTGGAATGCCAATAACACGCAGATTGCAGCGGCGGGAGCGGGACTCGAGGTCCTCCATCTTTTCGGTCAGTTGCTTGTTGGATATAGCTAGATCCTTAACCGTCTTTTCAAGCGAGGCAATGCTAGCGCTATATACATTAAGATGCTGTTCCACCTCAACTATACAGCGGTCTTGCGCTTCGAACTTTGCCGTTAACCCCTCTAAAGAGGCGGCAATGGGAGCAGGGGCGGTGTAAATCGCGGCTTTCAGCTGACTGGTGATAGCTGCAGTCAGCTGCAGTTGAAACAACCCTGGCGCGGAGCCATTACTATCAGAAGTGGCAGGACAGATCATCAAGAGATTCGATATATTTTCAGCATGAATAATTGATAAAAAAATTAAGACATTCTTGTTTTGTGCTCTAAATAGTCATGTACATATATACTTGTAACCATGTTCTTAATTGAAATGTATTTAAAAAATCTCTAGTTTGCTACGCAAACGTTACATTGCTGATTTGTACAACAATCCCGCATTTCTCTTGACTAGCCTTCAATGGACTACATGCATGTCTACAGTTTTAACTAAACTCCATTAGCAGCTAATTTTGTTTGAAATCTTGGAAGTTTGTCATCAAAACTTGTCACTTCTAGACAAAGCAGCTAGCAACGATGTATGATAACGTAACTGTAACCAATTGGTGTATCATTTCGTAGGGGTATGTTTTCATCCCTATCCCTTATCACACGGTTATGAGGGTAGGGAAAGTGGTAAGACAGAGAAATGGGATTCAATCTTAATGAGCACACCAGACCAATTGTGTGTTCCGATTAATCAGTACTAGGTAGTTACAGGTTTTAAAATCAACAAAATGACAAAAGTGCCCAAATGTGGAGTGACAGCGAGATCCTCAGAGTGGCAGCGGCGGATCTGTGACGGGTCTCTGGCAGCTTCCAGAGACCCATCAGGAATCTATGACGGCTGTCTGGCAGCTGCCAGAGACCCGTCAGAAATATGTAACGGCTGTCTGGCAGCTGTCAGAGACCGGTCACAGATCCGCCAGAGACCGCCAGAGAGCTGTCGGTCAGCAGTCAGCGCACTGACTAGTGTGGTCACTGCGTGGCATTGGTGAGAGAGGTCTCGATCAGTTGTCAGAGCATTGATGAGTCTGAGGCTCTGGCAGATTGCAGAGCGGCAACACAGCAACTACCTGTTGTCAGTTTATAAATATATATAAACAGAGACGTCGCTGGTGGTGGGGCCGGCGTGTTCACCTGGCAACACCACACAATGCTGGCAACACAAACTCCCCAGTTCTCTTTTCAAAACAATAGCGCTCATTTGAATTAACGCAGTAAACATTGTGAAGTCACTACAAAGCTAGTGAATTGTAACCAAATGCTTATGGCGTGTAAATAATCAATAAGAGCATGTGATGGCATATTGTATTTGTGCATTTGTAAAACATTTACTAGAAATTTGTTTTAGCCAAATTTGAACATCGACCCACTACCTATCGATGCAAAACATGAACATGGACCACCTACCTATCTATGCAATGAATTACAAGCGCTATTATTCTGTAGAGAAAACCAAAGAGCTTGTGCTCCCGGCACCAGCACAGTGTTGCCAGGTGAACACACCGACTTTAGCGCCAGCGATGCTTCTGTATATAAATATATATTTATCTGCCTCAGTTGTCTCAACTGTCAGTGGTCAGCTGCCTTAAAACTAAAAACTAAACAGGAAAGCTGCCATTTGTTAATAAAAAAGCAGTATAACATTTACATGCACACAGAATAAATAAGATGCTAACTGGAACCAAAAATTGTTATTTTGGTGATGCCATAGCCCATAGGGGAACTATTTTTAGTTCCACAAAAAAAACTTTTAACAAGAGGTTCTTTAAAGAACCAATAAATAATGAAAATGATTGTTTGTTGCCACCCTAACCATATGCTTACAGGCTACCAAGAACCCTTATATATTAGTACATGTAAGAACCATATAAAATACAATAAGAACAATTTCCTCCATAAATAGGTTTTTCAATTGGTGAAGAACCATAGAATCCTTTGAATGACCATTTTTTTTGCATGTGGGTTTGGTTTATGTCATCGAATTTTGGAGACATAGGGCCCTATCTTACACCCAGCGCAATTGACTTTTTTCACAAACGCATGTATCATTCCTATCTTGCACCCGACGCATATAAGACTTTTCCCTCTACAGACACGCGTCGGCAAATTGTGGAATGAACTTGCGTTCGTTGGGCGGTTCAGCGAAAAGAAAAGGGGTGTTCCGGCGCAAACGTTCCCTGGTGCTATCTTGCAGTGCCCGAAAACAATTCCGCCACTGACCAGAAAAAAACCTGGTTAAAAGTCAGTGGTGTGTTTTTCAGATGCTATTTTAAGGGTGCATGGTTGGCCATAATGTAGCGTGTGCACAACGCGCATACACTTTATTGCTCTTTTCATCAACACAAATGCAGCAGTTCCGATTATTGCAGTACATAATTAGAAGGAAAATATTACCACACGAGGGAAATCATTGTTTGTGTCCGAAAAGGGGAAAAAATTGGCATACATCTAGTGTACACCTTTACCCAAATTATTCAGAATGAATTATTCGCACTGATATACATCAACTGCAAGGGAACCCATTCAATCAACATACAAGTCATTTGCGATAATAGTAAAATCACCCATCTCTTCTCGAATTACCCTGGCTCAATCCACGACTCATTTATGGCAAACTCTGCCATATTTGATGGGATTCCCCCTTGGATGGGTGGCTGTGAAGGGGACAACGCTATCTGTTAAAGACATGAGGATGACACCATTTGATGCCAGCAAATGGGGACTTGTGAGTAGTGGGAGATTAATCTCTGATGGTTTATTGCATGTTACGCCCAAAACACACATATGAATTAATGAAGACACTTAATACAACCAATTTAGACCATGCGCCCCTAAATTGTGGGTGCATGGAACCTTTTGGGCCTTATTTTAATGATCTAAGCGCATTACTTGAAGTTCATGGCGCAAGAGCGCTTTGGGCGTGTCCAAATCCACTTTTGCTATTTTGACTGCGGATAAAAGGTTGTACTATTTGAAATGCCGGGCGCATGGTCTAAAAGGGTTGTACTAAGTGTCTTCATTAATTCATAGGTGTGTTTTGGGCGTAAGATGCAATAAACCAATCAGAGATCCCTTTAAGAGCCAGGCGCATTTGTAACTTTTGCGCATTGCTATTATGATGGCGGATTTGCACTGTAATTTTTTTATTTGTAATCTTTTGCATGTTTGTGTGCTGCTGCGCTTCCCTGTGTGTGTGCAACAAGCATAGTGTGCATGCGCTGTGCCTATGCCATAGGTGCATCTGACTAATTTGCTGTTAAACTAACTATGACATGCTGCGCCATTGACTTAAGACCAGGTTTTTGTTGGTCAATGGCGCGATCACATTCCGATGCCTCAAGATTGCAACACGGCAATAATTATCCTGAACACACCTCCCTGTTAGACCAGCAGTCCAATGGGCGCAAATATGGGCACAGGTGCATTTGCTATTTAAACAACCCGTGTGCCTGGCAGGAAATTGACAACTGCGTCGGTCTTAAACCAGCAAAAAACTTAAGTTCAGACTTTGCGCTGCATTGCGCTGGGTGCAAGATAGGGCCCTTTATCTGCTGTCAAAATAGCAAAAGTGGATTTGGACACGCCCTAAGCGCACTTGCACCATGCGCTTCAAGCCATGCACTTAGATCGTTAAAATAGGGCCCATAGAGTCAGTTCCATTTATTCAGTTCAATGGCCACGTCATCCCACATTGGGACAACGTGACACAGGCCTAATTGTTTATCAAAGTAGTTAAACTCTTTATTGGGTTAAATTAGGGGGGCACTCACTTTTTCCCACCTGCAAATTGGATGTTTTATTACCTACCACACCAAGCAATTGAAGCAAACTATGGTGTAATTTCATCTTTCATACTATCTCTATATTACTGACAGGGATAAATACTGACAGGGAGCAAATATTAGTTCATGATATTGTCAAGATTAAAATGTCAATAATAAATACTCACTTTTTTTATTTCGCCGGTTAGATTTAAAAACAAATCAGCCATAGTCAGCTCAAATTCTTCCATCTCCTTGGTGGTCAGAAGAGCCATCTTACACACCTCATGATAGGTCCACTCTTTACCACACGTCATGCCATTTATTTCAGCAGGACAAGTGAATATGAACTGTTTCTGGGATAACCATAATTAATTTATGACTTCATTAAGAAATGCCAAAACCTTTCATTCTCATTCACTCATTGGCTACAAATTTAAAGGCAAGTACTAAACAACAGATTATATTATAACCTTCTTTTCAAAATTAATTGTTTGCCTACCCGTCTTAGAAGTTCGGTACACCATCCTTTGACAGACTCTGGTGTGACTGCGTGACCACAAGACATCTCTGCCCTTAGAGACTCATAGTCGTCGCCGGCTGAGGACACACAAACGTTTGATCAATAAGACAGGAACATGTAATGTAGCATTTGTTTGAATTAAGTTTGAAGTCGACAATATCATACTTATCTCATCTTTTCGGTTGACGAATTTCAGCGTGGTATCACGAGGGTCATAACACCTTTCTTGGGCCATAATGTTTTCCTTCACCTTGCCGCTCTTATATTCTCAGTGCCTTTCCCAGATCTCAGATCTACATCTGGCTGCTGCAACACTGAGGACTATCTGTGCGATACTACTAAGAGAAGTGTTTTGGACTTTAATTTCACTTTCTATTTCGCAACTGACTGCAAATTCTTTTTTCAAGTTGAAGTCCTTTGAAACATAAATGTTGAGGTTTAGGACAGCCAAATTCACATACAGTAGATGCAGAACAGATTAATTAATCAAACACACCTTAGCTAAAAACGATTCTTTAATATATTGGTGAAAATAAACTTAAAAAATATCACTTGGTATTGAACTATTGTTGAAATCAAAATAATGACCTGAGTGTTACTGTAAGTTAACGCTTTGAAAATGTCAGTAGCGTGAATTATAGAGGATAATGAAGTTCAATCACTTTTGCAAATGTTTATTGGTTTTTGTTTAGGCAAATCCATTTTCAAGTGAAACAACCTAAGTGAAAACAGATATGCAAAAGTGAAACTATTAGGCTTTTGCAAAATCAAAATAGAAATTACTAACTCAATTACAGTAAATGACTGTACAATAAATTTTTATAGTCAATACAAAAGTGTTGTTTTGTTGTCAAAATACACATTGGACATTGGATTGTTCAAACGTGAAAGTATTGCAACTCAATCAAATGAGAAAGTGAAAGAAATTGTTCTCTAACAATGAAATAACACATGCCCTCGGTGTATAAAATCCACGAAACAGAAAACAACTTGCAGTCAACAAAATACACCCAGACTGTGCGATAAAACACTGACATTATAACTGAACAACATGGGAAAAGGCAGGCAACAGGTAGTGCTTGTGGGACTGAGAGGGGAAAGACAATTACGCAGTGTGCCCAAGGACCACACTGTACATCAGCTAAAGAAGGACATTCTTCAGGATACTCATACAAGTTCAGGTACGCAGAATAGAACATGCATATTGTGTATTGTAGATAGATGTTTTGAATAATTCACTCTTAATTGATTACTATGTGGGGTGTGATTTCTCTTTCGAGTGTATCTTTTTATAGAACTTTACAAAGTAAATGTTATTGGTGAGTGCCCTACATGAAGATTTAACTTAGTTGATTCTAATGAAATACATTTTACTCATAGACTTTAACAATGATTCAGACAATTTTACTGTTTGGCAGAAAACAACAAAAGACTAAAACAAATTAAAAACAACACAAAACAAAGATATATCATAACAATGCGTAGCTGGATCTATTTTCCATAAGACAAAAAATGACACAGTATTACTGAATTGATGCAAATTTCTGTGTTTCTAATTTAAAAATATTTTAAATTAAGTCTAAGGAAAATTATAATGGATCTATTTTTTTTAATCAGAAATCATATCACAATTAGATTTTTATTGAGAAGATGCAACATTAATTTAGTAAAATATATATTTTATTCAAAATGTATTCAAAATTTCAAGAAATAAAATAATACTGTAGCTGAAAAATTAAGTGAGTTTTTACATATAATTTGAAAATTCAGCAATAACCACAATTTAAATTTAACATCTTACATATGTCTAAACATGCATAAAACATATTGACATTAGTTCCTTTTTATATATTTTCTATCCAGACTACCACCATTTTAGGGACATGTTTCACCCTGTTAATGCATATTCCTAACAGGTTTTTAGGCTGTCAGACATAGGTTTTTGAGATTTAGCTACATGTAGCATTGATTATGAACATGTGAAGTGTTTGAACCTCAATATCAAGCATATTTTACAATATTGAAAATGACAAACAATAATGTATTTTAGCCATAAGTTAGCCTAACAAGGTGGACATTTATAAATGTTACAAAAATAAATAATTACTTAAGAAAATTATAGGATAAAAATTAAGTACTTAGCTTTGAGCTGTGGTTTTCTTATGTAAAAAAAAATGACACTCACCAATGGTGATGTTGTTGTGGAAAGGTCTTATTGGTTAAATAAGAACTACTACAATAACAGAGTGAAAGCGAAAGAGTGGAAGACACATATATTAAAACCTATTAAAAATAAATAAATGTTAATTAGGAAAACGTTCTGATGAGGAAGATTTTAATTAGAACCTACGTTATTATGTAGAAAGACTTGATTACTTTGTCTTATATTTCTCAAGTTGATGAATATCACATGGAGAGATGGTAAAATCCCCTACATTCAAAGAAATATATGCATATAATTCACTTTAATGATAACAGTTTTTTGTTTTTAAAATAATGCACAGCTGCCCTCATATTGAATTGACAAATAATAAAAATGTTACACTGAATAATAAAAAAAGAATCTGGGGTCAGCAGAGGTCTTCCGGTAAAAGATGCAGTAAAGGTAATTGCAATGCAATAGAATGCCCCCTGTGGGGTAAAAATGGAAGGACACTGCCATTAACACAGAGTCAAAAAAACTCTCATCCAGCCAAGTGAATACCTGTAAAATCCTTTATGTTTCCTTTATTAAAACAGGTACATAATGGAATTACATAAATCTGGTTTTGAGATATTTGTTTATTTAGAAATGTTCATTTTAAAATTGAGAAAAATTACTGCTAACGACCAGTGTCCATTTGAATTGACTGGTAGCATATTTCGCAATTGGAAATCGGTGGGTGTAGAAACAAATAGTATCCAAATATGTGAACATATTATGAATATATTATATAAAATATGAATATTATCGGGTTGAGAACCATACAAGCATCAAATACATATTTTCATCCAAACAAGGAGAAAAATATTTTTTTAAATAAATAGCCTCAAAATAGGCCAATTTTGCTGGGAGTCAATGGAGAGGTTCAAATATTTTCCCCCACAGCATCATTTTACCATGAGTTGCAATGACATGTCCATTGTTTGATTCGATCCTTTACCGTATCAAAGGAATTCATTACACAGACACTGAATGATTCTGAGTGTTCTCTCAAGTTTCAATATGTAACGTACGGCCCTGGAGGGGCTGGAATATGGACTTCCCCTTTTGGTTTTATTAGTTGTCTCCTGTGTTTATGTACTATTTGAGTTTCAGTGTCTCTAGTTTGCTCCCTCATGTGTTGTGTTTTGGCTCCCTCTTGTGTCTGTTTTATGTATAGTTAGGTCTGTCAGTCATTATTTGTTGGTTACTCCCTTGTCGTGTCAAATTTTTCCCTTATCCAATAGATCCCTGTCTCGTTTATTCCTTGCCCAGGTGTTTGTCATTGTCCCTTGTTTGATTTTGTATTTAGCCCTTGTGTTTCCTCCTTGTCTTTGTCATTCATTGTAATCCTGTTACGTGTCTCCGTGTTATGCTCAAGTTTATCCGTTTTGCCCCTCGTGGCAGTCTTTTGTTTGCATTGAATAAAAGTCATTGGATTATTGGAACCTTCGCGCCTGTCTCTCTCTGCCTATTCCAGAGGATCCGTGACAGAAATGAATGACCTACATATGAGACAGCGAAGGATGGACAACATGCTCAGCCCTCACGAGGGAGCTGGGTTCGAAAGAGAGAGCTTTTCTTTGTCTCTCGGAGGTTTGTTTTTTGGGAGGGCGTCGGCGGCTCAGGATGCGGCTTATGCTGGAGTCGGTAGAGAGCAGTCAGTGGAGCGGTTCCGTCTGGCGTCTATGTGGGACGTGGACAGCTCGGATGAGGAGCTTTTCGACATGGAAGAGGAGGTGAGGGGTTATTGGGACGAAGAAGAGGAGGACTGGGATTTCCCTAGCCCTAAGGTTCAAGGTGTTGGTACACTAGATAGGGCTCCCCGTCTTGGTGTTAGGTTTCCCCAATGTCCTGCCAGTTCTTCTAGCACCCCTTACTCTCCCATCTCCCAGGCTACACTTTCCAAGCCACAGGCTAACCCCAGTAGAGATCTCGCTAGCTCTCAGGCTAGCTATTTCGCTAGCTCCCAGGCTAACACTAGTAGCTCCGCTAGCAGTCAGGCTAGCTTTATTAGCTCCTCCAGCTTCCAGGCTGGTTCTTCCCTTAGCACTCAGGTTCAGGGTGGTAGCACTCCTTTCAGGGCTCCCTATCTGAATGTTAGTACTCCAGTAGCTGCCCCTAGGCTTCCAGTACCTGCACCTAGGGCATCAGGTTCTGCCCCTAAGTCCCGCATAGTTGCCCCCAGGGCAGAAGTGAAGGCCCCTAGCCCTGTGGTCCAGGGTGGTAGTCCCAAGTTAAGGGCTCCCCGTCAGAAGGATAGGGTTCCCCTTCACGAGATGGCCAACCACCACAAGATGGCCGGTCGTCTCCCCAAGAAAATTTTCGGGGGGGCTATGAGGGGTGGCGACAGCACTCTGCACCCCTCTGTGGCAGCCCTGTCCGGAAGGAGGCCCTGGAGGACATGCTCACAGCCCTACTCCACAAGAGGGCCGACCACCACAAGATGGCTGACCTCCCCGATTATGAGAGCGAGGAGGAGGAGATGCCTGCTCTTATAAGCGGGTCCGCGCCCTCTGAGCCTCCGCAGTCTGCTTGGCGTCCCCCACGCCTGAGCCCCTCCTGGCCATGGACCTGGAGGTCCTACTCCTCCCTCCGCCGCCGGGATTTGAGGACGACACCTCCTGGGAGGAGTCCGGCCCCCCGACTCAGCCGCCCCTGGACCTCCTAGGCTCCTTGCCACCAGGACTCCCAGAACCCCTGTCGCCAGTGCCTGCGGGGTTGTCCTCCGGACCCTCTACTCAGCCACCGCTGTCGTCCGGACCCCCGTCTCAGCCGCCGCTGTCGTCCGGACCCCCGTCTTAGCCGCCGCTATCGTTCGGACCCCCGTCTCGGCCGCCGCTGATCTCCGGACCCCTGTCCGGACCCCCGTTGCTGACGCCTCCGCTGAACCTCCCGGACGCCCTGCTTGAGCCAGGGCCACCTGAACTGCCTTCCCCCTGGCCGCTGCGTGAACTGCCTTGCCCCTGGCCAGTGGAACTGCCTGTCCCTCCTGACCCCGGGCCGACCTCTGTTCCTCCTGACCCCGGGCCGCCCTTTGTCCCTCCTGACCCCGGGCCCTCTATCACTCTTGACCCCGGGCCGCCTTCTGTCCCTCCAGTCCCGAGCCCCTTCTCTTGCCCACCCCGGTGTGGTGGGCTTATGGAGGGGGTACTGTAACGTACGGCCCTGGAGGGGCTGGGATATGGACTTCCCCTTTTTGTTCTATTAGTTGTCTCCTGTGTTCATCTACTATTTGAGTTTCAGTGTCTCTAGTTTGCTCCCTCATGTGTTGTGTTTTGGCTCCCTCTTGTGTCTGTTTCATGTATAGCTCCCAGTTAGGTCTGTCAGTCATTATTAGTTGGTTACTCCCTTGTCGTGTCACATGTTTCCCTTATCCGTTAGATCCCTGTCTCGTTTATTCCTTGCCCAGGTGTTTGTCATTGTCCCTTGTTTGATTTGGTATTTAGGCCTTGTGTTTCCTCCTTGTCTTTGTTATTAATTGTAATCCTGTTACGTGTCTCCGTGTTATGCTCTAGTTTATCCGTTTTGCCCCTCGTGGCAGTCTTTTGTTTGTATTGAATAAAAGTCATTGGATTATTGGAACCTTCGCGCCTGTCTCGCTTTGCCTATTCCAGAGGATCCGTGACACAATACATAGCCTGCCAGTCATGCGGTTACAATACATAGCTTCCTAAATTTCTAGGAGTCAAAATATTTACCTTAAGGGAAGTCAATAATATTTTTGTTTTTGTTCCCTTGTTCTCTTAGACACTGTAGTTTTGATTGACCTTATATGTCAATAATGTGTCAAAGATTTACCATGTACAAATCATAGGTTTGAACCAGAGGGCAGGTACAGACTGGAGATAGGACGTTATCACTTCACCCATTCCACCATATCTACCCTACTTTCTGTTTCAGTTAATCCATTTGGTTCTCTCAAATTATTAATTTAATTCATCATTATGTAATATATTAGGTATTTAGGTTTTGATGAAAAGTGGTCTATTACATAATTTGTAACTTTCTTTAACAAAATACATATAATTCCCTGTAATATTGCATTTAGCATCTAAAAATGGCTATTTTCTACTGACACACAACACAGAATCCTATATAATAAAAATGTATGACAAAATTTGTGCTACTATATATATTTTTCAATTTCAGTTAATTCCATACTATATTTATATCGTAGGATGATTAAATTAATTACACAATGAGGATATCATATAATGTGTCTAACTATACTTAATGATTGTGTTAACACTGACCCATCACACTTTGTACAGGTCTCAATGAGAAAAGCCTGAAGCTATCATACCAAAGCAAGATGATGGATGAGAGAGTTCTACTGTCTACCATCAGTGACATGGCTGTAATCCAGCTGGTGGCAGAGCTACCTGGAGGACAGAGTGAATAGAATGAACATCTCACTGTCTAAACATCGCACCTGTACTACTTATCTTCCTTCTATGGAGCCCAAATCCTTTCTAGGTGTCTTCACTCTCTTGTGGGGTTTTACTACTGTTTTACTGAGTTGAAAATGTGTTCCTTTCTCTTATATGTATGCACTCACTGTACGTCACTCTGGATAAAAGCATCGGAAAAAAAACTAAAATGCCAAAATTTTCCAAATACTGGGAAAATGAAGTTATAACAATAATTTATTTTTTCATGTACATTATTTTCTTTTCATCAACATTTTAAAAGACTAGTTGGGAAAAAGTGTGAATTGTTAAAATAACACCAGCAAGAAGTAGCCTATAATCAAATGGGCAATACAGTAGAAAGAAGTACTACAAACTAATGTATTTATAGGAGATCAGGATGGTTAAATCAGCAAAAGCTTTTGGAAAAAACAAAGATTTAGTACCAATCCTAATTATTTTCCAATCTATATGGCAAAAATGTATAAAATTTGTTATCATTTGACAAATTAAAAAGCATAGATGTATACACATACTTTCAAATAAACTTTGTCATTCTTTACTTTAACGTGATTGTAACTGTCTGATTCTAACTCCAGCATTTGCTTGTGATCGGTGCCATGGAAGTTACCCGATTGTATCTCTGGAAGCTATTTCCTCAGTTATATCCTCAGAGTGTTTTTGCAGTATAAATATATGGCCAAAACTCAGATTGAGGCCAAAAGATATTCACAGACATGATGTAATTTATACCCACATTAAAAGTAGAAAGGATAGTGGCCGGTCTGAATTATGTTGAACAGCTATGTCTTTTGCTGACAATCTGCCTCACACTGACAGACATTTTTGAAGCAGGACCGCCAATGTCTCCTCCAACTGGTTTATGTGTCACCAGGGATGTTTCAATGTACATGCCTCACAGGGCTACACAGGGAGGGGCCCCAGGCCAGTTTTTAATACCAACGTTTGAATCAAAAGTCTTCAATACCGTAAGCTAACCATGTTAATATGTTTGTTAATTTAATCAAATTAAGGGCCCTGGAAATAAATAGTTTTGCTGTGAATTTTTTTCTCGATCAGCCTGTGTTTTGTTCTGTTACCTGCCCTTTACATGCTTAGATATATGTTTATAGGGCAATAGATACAGCTGGACCTTTCCGTGACTCTGTGTTTGTATTCGAGTCTAAGAGCATTGATTAGAGCCTGAATGAGCTGTGCTCACCTCGCCATTGGGAGTGTCCAAGGCTTCTCGTGTGAATTAGTTGCTTGCTGATTCATCATGGCCCTAAGTCTGAACTGCAGTAAGGAGTGAACCAGACAACTGGTGGTATAATGAGCTAGCAAAACACCTGGGCAAGATGGTAGCCTGGATGATGGAGACCCGCTGACCTTTGACCCCTTTCCACTACCATGAGTCAGTACACACTTCTCAGTGTCTGATGCTGGAGGGGCAACTCGCACATACCAGTTTTCCTTACTCAAACATGTTCTGAGGGCAGTAAGATTATGATTGGTTCATTCAAATACCCAATCAAAATAAAGAGAAGGCAGGAATTCAGGAACATCTACAGTAAACTGGAGTGGACAAAAATAGAAATACTATCAATACTAAGCCAGCTGTTAGCCTTGTGGTTATCGCATCTTACTAGTTACCACAAGGTTGCCAGATCAGATCCCAAGCTGGCATTGAAAATATTTTAAAATGTTTTACTTTTTAATAAAATTAGCTCACCAAATATAACTGGCTGCATATTAGCTGCATATTTTATGGATAGTGTTAGCTTAAGGTTAGGATTTGGTTAAGGTTAGGGTTAGGTTAAGGTGAGGATTAAGGTCGGTCAACTTGTGGTATAAATTGAAGGGGAAAGTCCACAAGCACAAACATAAGACTGAAATGTTCCTGAACTCCCGCCTCCTCTTCGCTTAGATTGGGTATTCGCCTGAACCAATCATAATCTTTCTGCCCTCAGATCATGTTTGAGTAAGTTAAACTGATATGGGCGTACCACTCAGTCAGGGTGCATGCTGGTTCTAAGCCCCCAATGACCTGCAGATGCCAACCTCCATGCCAAGTGAATAGAATCTGATAATAACTGAGTCTTTTACTAATCTAAAGGTTGGTTTTTGAACACAGAATGCATATTTCTAGAGCTAAAAATGTTTGAAAAAAAGGTGATCTTTTATTTATTAACCAAGGTATTATTTATTGAATTTATATATCAGTGTCAGTTAAATTATACAAAACAAATCATATAAAGTGTGAAATGACAGGCTTATTAATACATAGTAAAGAAATATAACAAAAACATTAGGATGTATTTTTCCTAGAAGCAAATTTAGAAAACAAACATAGTATGTGAATGTTGGACAAGATGGATAATATACTCTAAGTGTTCTGTTTGAGATATCAAGAGCTGATTCTACAGTCAGCATAATGGTTTTTTTCTCATAGTTTCTTTTCCTCATGGGTATAGAGGTCTGCCTGGGCCAGTGTCCTGTGGACAGAGACTGTATTATATAGACTCTGACAGCAGTGTCTCAAGTACCTAAAATAGTGACACCTGGTTTTCCTTCTTTGTTACAGATTATGTGGTAGAATCACGATTGGGCAAAGGCAGCGCTTAACCATGGAGGTGCAACACAATCAACATGAAATATGGGTTTAGATTTGATTAAAATTTTTCGTGTGAAGTGAAGCGTTAACACCAGTTTATGGACACGGAGGTAAAGTGAAGCAACTGACCAAATTATGCAAGATTTAATTCTATGTTTCAGAGATTAGCCTGGGAGCAACAGAGCAGGGTCCATAATATGAACTTTAGTGCTGTTTAAGCTTCAAGCACATGAAGCAGAGGCAGGGGTAGAAATGCAGAGTTGTAGACTCCCGTTTCCTGCCACAAAGTGATGGTTTGCAGTCCCAGGTTGGGTAGGTGCGTCCATCAATGTCCATCGTTTACATCTTAACTTCCTCCAGTCAACTTCTTCACACTCACTGTCAGGATAGTAATATGACCACAAGAGACAGGTGTGGTTTCAAACAATGTGCAGGAATCGATCTGGGGAAAACCGCTGCTGTATGTGTGTCACTAAGCTTTCGTTTATTTTGACAGTCAATTTCACTTTCAGATTTAGATTAAATAAGTGATAAACAATTTACTGGGAATTTCAGGGGAATACCACTGCCTCACCTGTAAATACAAATGAAACCATCGTTTTTTAAAGTCCAGGAAAGTATATGACCAGATGTTATGAGGAGCTCCAAAATGACTTTGCATTTGCTGTGAAAGCTGTTTCCACACAGATGTTTTGTGTGTGCAATATAAAGTAGCCAACTGATTTTCGTTGTTTGAGTAGTCATTTTTGAGAGGTACCCCCTTTGAGAATATTGATAGCCAATGCTACCAATGCTACCAATGCTACCCCTGCGGTGGTTACAGTCTGCTGGTGACCCTTTGGAGGTGTGGTCTTGGCAATGTGGGTGGGTCAGAAGCATGCCTGCTTGCTCCTGCCTGAGGCTTTCCTTTGTAGGACTACGTCTCTTGTCCCCCCCGTCTCAGCCCCAGATGTTATGCTGCAATAGTTTATGTGCCGGGGGACTAGGGTTTATCTGTCCCCATATTCATTTTGGGGTCAGAGCTGTATCGAGGTACTAGACCCAATGTAAGCCCACTATAATTTTCATGATGTCATGTTGATCCTAGGAGGACCCAAACCCTTGGAACATGTGACAGGACCATGTGGCCTGATGACTCCTTCATGTCCCCTTCCTGTGCCCAACCTGCTGCTGTGCTAGATCCCATGTCACTACGGTTGATTATCACGTTTCCACCTGGTGACGCCAGCTTTCATCTCCAGGGGGCTTTACGTTCTCCCTTCACAAGACCACCAAACTGTATTGATGCTACACCCACCCTATCTTCATTGTTGGACAATAATTGAACACTGATAAACAATGTGACCTTATTACAATGGGCTATGTACCTTCAGATCCCCCACCCGGTACAGTCAGAAGAGGACTGCCACCCCCTTGAGTCTGGCCTCTCTCTAGGTTTCTTCCCAGGTCCCACCTACTAGGGAGTTTTTCCTAGCCACTGTGCATCACTTGTGTTGCTTGCTTTTGGGGGTCTCGGGCCGGGTGTCTGTCAAAGCAATTTGTGACAACTGCTGTTGTAAAAAGGGCTTCATAAATATATTTAATTGATTGATTAATAGCCAAGGGGCACAATTTTGTAGCTTTTTTCTTCCCTCTCCACCACTAAGTCAGGGTACCTGCTGTCCCTGAGCCCCCAGTGAACTGCTGTTTACCTCCACCCAAAGGGGCTAGAAACAATGTTGATAACAACTTAGCCTTTTTCTAATCTAAAGGTTGGTTTCTGACTATCCTACAGGTAAAGAAATGTTAAATGGACAGGATCTTCTGTTTATTAATCAAGGGATTTTTTATTGAATTTAAATAAACTCAAGTGTTCAATTCATATTGAAATATTAGTTAAATGATGCAAAACACATAACATTTAATAACACTTAACCAACTGGTGTCTTCAGTACACAAATGCTTAATAAGTTTAAACACTGTGGTAAACAGCCGAATATCCCAATTTTTTTGTAATGTGTTGCATTGTGTTTGAAATGTGTGTATATTTTCAAAAATAAATTACATTCACATATATGTAATATTTAAAATTGCATTTTCAATACTGTCCCACTTTTACAGAATTGGGTTTGTACACTTGATAAACTAAATACTGGGAATGTTTGGGGAATACCAGCTCTGGGGTTATAGTCATAAATAAAAATGAAACCATTGTTTTTAAAAGTGATGCAGCGGTTGAGATATTATACAATTGTCTGTTACATACCACATGTAGTTTTCACATTTTGGTTCATTTAAATCATTAATTATTTAGAAGGCATTGCATAATATTTTTCTGTAGTCAACACAACCCACTTCATCTACACTGTATAAACCACTGTATGTACAAACATTAATTGAGTTTCAGCTTTGTGAAGCTCACAACGTACTGTGCAGTTTTTATTGATGTGCTGATTCTGTTGACATTTTTGAGGAAGTACCTTTAGGGCCCACCGTGACCACTGTTTCTATTTGATAATGCAACTTGTCCATCTTGCTGGAATTATGGTGTAATTTTGCAGTTTTTGTGATCAATGCTCCTGCAATTTAGGCACCTACTATTTGACCTATTTATGAATGATTTTATATATTTACTGCAAATTGCTTATCAACCCAATGTGAACTTTGGGCCGGTGTGTGAGCTGGGTTGTGGTTATGGTGGTGGTTGAGAGCTTGCATTCAGTATTTGTGTGTGTCTTTCTCCCTCCCTCCCTCCCTCTCCCTCTCTCCCTCTCTCCCTCTCTCTCTCTCTCTCTCTCTCTCTCTCTCTCTCTCTCTCTCTCTCTCTCTCTCTCTCTCTCTCTCTCTCTCTCTCTCTCTCTCTCTCTCTCTCTCTCTCTCTCTCTCTCTCTCTCTCTCTGTGTTTGACAGCTGTATGGTGTGTGTTTGGTGGCTTTTATTGTCTTAGTTGTTAAATATATTGTTTTCATTTCCGAGTATGTAGGTCATAAGATCTGGGCGGATCACCTCCTGTATTTTGGTTAGGTCGACTTGCCAGTGTGCCAGATCAGTTTTCGGTTTCTGTTAGGCAGTTAGGACAGGTTAGGGGTGGATTTAAAACTTTAATTTATTTACTTTGGTTTCAGCTAGCCCCTTTTCCTAATATTTACCGTGGGCCAAAACTCAACGTGGAATTGGGTGATTTTGGCCCCTATTTTAACTATCTATGCGCACGGCGCAGGTGCGTTTAGGGCGTGTCCAAATTCTCTTTTGCTAGTTTGATGGTGGAAAAAAGATCTGTGTGCCAGGCGCATGGTTCAAAAGGGTTGTACTTAGTGTCTTCATTAATTATTGGGTGCATTTTGGGCGTTACATGCAATAAACCAATTAGAGTGTCATTTCTCATTCCCTTGGCACATTGCTATTATGATGGCAGATTTGCACCATAATATTTTGATTTGTAATCTTTTGCATGTTTCTGTGCTGCTGCGCTTCCCTGTGTGTGTATGGCGGGATTTCCACTGAACACGTCACATTTTAGTGCATGTGACGTTTTACTGGATATAAGCATCCGCATAGTGTGGACTTGACGCACATGTGCTTCTGCAAGGCAAGATCGTTACTATCGTGTTGTGCTACTCGTTCAACCTCTGGTTGTACAACGGCACGGTGTCACAACGCACAAGTTCAATAATTTGAACGTATCCAACACACCAATCGCACTGCCATCGCAAGCCCGCAGGGCAAATGCATCCTTGTGGATTGCTCGATTGACAGTGAATGACTTCCGGTGCAATACAACGCATTCGACGTGTTCAGTGGACATCTCGCCTAACAAGCAAAGTGTACAAGCCTAGTGCATAATAAGCCTACATTTTTTGTTGGTCAATGGCGCGATCACTTTCTGATGCCTCAAGATAGCACTATGCCAAGAATTATCCTGAACACAATCCCATTAAGACCAGCACGCCCATGTGCGCAAAGATGGGCGTAGCTGCATTTGCTATTTCAACGACGTAGGTGCTGGATGGGAAATTGACAACTGTGTCGGTCCTAAACTCGCAAAATTTCTTGCTTTGCACTGCACCGGGTGCAAGATAGGGCCATTTACCTGCATTGACTTCTCCTCACTGTGGCACAATTTTGACTTGACAAAATGACACAGACAAAAATATTGGGACCCTTAACCTAATATTTCTCAGCACAGCTTTTGAAAACAATAAATGCAGTCAAGCGCTGTCTGTAGTCTGGTAGTTTGGCTCACTCTTCTTGAGCATAATGCTTAAGTTCTCTCAGGTTTAATGGGTGTCTTTTTCCAACTGCGTTGAGAAAAGAGTTTCAGCTCTTTCCACAAATGCTTGATGGGATTTAGATAAGGACACATAAAAGGCCACTTGTGAATGGTCCAGTGTTTTCTCATTCATTAATGGGGGCTTTTTGAGGTATGTTTTTCGGGTCGTTAGAAGACTGAGACCCAGCTTTCTGACATTGGGCTGTATGTTTCATTCCAAATACCTTGATAGTCTTGTGATTTCATTGCAAGCTGCATTTATTCAAAGCACCCAGTTCCAGAGACAGCAAAGCAACACCAAAACATCAATGATTTTCCTTCTTACCAAAAAGCTCTACCTTTGTTTCATCTGTCCAAATGACATTCTCCCAGAAGGTGTTTCTCCCTGTTTTTCTAAATGTTTTTTTCTGTCCAGGCATTTTGTTATCTGTCAATTTCCTGTTTTGTATATGATGACTAGGCTGTAGAATTTCTTGGACACATGAATGTTGATCTGGAGTTTGTTCATAGTTAAAGAAATAAAAAAATATTTAGATGTATTTATTAGCAATGGCAATATTAACACTACAGAGAACTTCTGAACAGTACTTCTGAAAAAGATTTCTTCTTTTGGTAATCCAATACTTCTTTTCACAGTCCATCTAAATAACTGGTTAATATGGAGAGATATTTAATCTTAGCTTTGGAGATTTGGGGATCCCAATATGTAACGTCTGCAATTCTCTGTGACTCTTTCAGATTTTTGCCACTTGAACGGTTCTTCTCATTGTATATGGTGGCAACTGTAACGGTGTGGTGGTGTAGAGAGAGGGAGACCACAGCAGGCAGTAGATGGTTGTTGCATGTTTTAATGGACAATCTGGGGGACATACATGTATGGCATTTGCAGGCGAACAGTTGAAGCGAGTGCACAAAGAGTAAACTCACTTCTCTTTAGTTCCTGATTTTCTTGGGGCATTTGCCATTAATTTTGCCTTCAGCAATTGAAATGCATAATCAATTGATTCAGGTCAGGTGATTGAATTTGGCAAACTGTTGTGAATGGGGTTTTCTTCAGGGCCGGGCCTGGTTAGTCCCTGGATAGGAGACCAATGCTGCTTGAAGTGGTGTTGGAGGGCCAGTAGGGGGCACTCTTCCCTTTGGTCTAAAGATCATTCACAAAGCTCCAGGGCAGTGATGGGGACATCTGCCCTGCATGGGGTGCCGTCTTTCAGATGGGATGTTAAACGGGTGTCCTGACTCTCTGTGGTCACTAAAGATCTGATGGCTCTATTCATAAGAGTGGGGATGTTAACCTTGGTGTCCTGGACAAATTTTCAATCTGTCCCTCATACCATCATGGCACCCTACTGTAATTATCCCGACTTTCAATTGGCCCTTTCATCCCCCTCCCTCCCCCCCTTCCCCCAGGCCGTTGTTTACTTGCCTGGTAAAATAAAGGTTAACTAGCTAACAGACACAGCTGTTTGTACTACCTATTAATGTCAACAAAAGATTGATAACAACAGATTCAGAAGGCAAATGCAACACTACAATCTAGACCTATTATCTGCCTACTTGAACTAATGAGGAAATGGCCCACATGCACTCACTGTAAGTCACTTTGGATAAGAGCTAAATTAAAAAAATATAATGTAAAAGACATGAGCAGATGAGCTGCAGATTGTCTAATTACTTATGGCTTCTTAAAATGTGAGAGGGGATATAATGTATGTCACAATTGCTGTAATTCCTACAACATTCATGTGATTTGGATGTAAACACACTCAGAGCTGAAAGTATGTGCTTTGAGCTCATATTCATTGTTTAATTTTCAATCCAATATGCTTAGAGGTAAGAGGGGAAAAGCTGAAATAATGAAAATCAATGTCTAAATATTCATGGACCTTACACCCAGTGAAACAGGATTTCATGGATGACAACTTTGGAAATTCCCAAAGATTCAGATAAACTTTGAAGTAAAATCTGATATGGAATGTACCTGAATTAAATTTTGTTTTGAGGTGCCAATAATAGTGACATCCATGTGTTGGAATAAAATAAATATATATTAATTACATTTTATTTGAACAATTTTCATTCAATTAAACAATGGTTATGTTTATACAGTTAGTTTCAGTGCAGGTTCAAGCAAATTCAACATTTACATTCAGGAATCAAAATAATGCAACTGTTGATAAAAACTCAGATTTACCAATGTCAGATTGTCACATAAAATATCCTGTTTAGATATGGTTGAGGACATAAACAGTATTCATCTTTGTAGTGATCAACATTTTTACTATATCATTTTGAATGTTTTGTGTGTATCAATCTAAGTAACTTGCAAGCACTTTATAGTACAAATATTTAATCATATTTAAATCACTACATAAACTATAATATAAATACACTCAGTCTAAGGGGTAAGTGGGTATCCAGGTCTGCCTAGGAGCCACACAGCATTGTTCCTCGCACTCATCTAGTTCAAGGCAAATAAAGCAAAATGTATTCATACAGGTCACACAAGTTACATTCCCACAACCAATTTCATTATGTTTCACTACTGCACCACAGGTGGGACAGGCGCGAATGGAGGGGCAATTATTGCATCCATTAATTGAGGTTTCTGGGCAGTTCCTCAGCAGTTCCAGGGCCTCATTGGTGCAGTTCATATTGTCACAGCGGTCAGCCCGTGGTCGTGGACCTTTCCACTGACTCAGACACTGCCAGCAGAATATAAAGGGCCGGCCTTTTATTTCTGAACACATTGTGCAGTGTACACTCAGGCTGGAGGGGTCTTTTCTCTTCACATATGACTTGCACCCAGGGCACTATTGATGTGGGAGTGGATAAGAAACATAATGAGTATTTTCATGCAATGATATTTCTCATGAATTAATAAGAAATACTTACCAAAAGTAGTAAACATGCCATCTAATATGTAATACTGATTTACAGTTACAATTTCAGTGCTGTGAAAAACTATTTGCCCAGTGTGATTCTCTGCATTTCTGCATGTTTTGTGATGAAATTGAGCTTGAGTAACAAAAAAAGATCTTACATATGTATTGAAGAAAGCTATAACACTTTATGTGAACAAGTAATCAGCCCTACTAGACTCAAATTAGTTACACTGACTTCAGCAGCAATAACTGCATCCAAATACTTCCTGTTGTTAGTGGCTTTCAATACACCTTGGAGGAATTTTAGCCCACTCCTTCATGCAGAACTGTTTCAATTCTGTACCATTAATACATTTTCATCCATGGACTAATTGCCAATATGTTCACGTCTTTCACCAGACCATTCTAAATCTTAAAATATATTATTCAACCTTTTTGATGTAGATCAGCTTGTGCATTTCGAATCCTTGTTGTGCTTCATGACTTATTTACAGCTCAGCTTCAGCTCATGGATGAATGGTCCTTATATGATGGCAAGTTGTTCAGGACCTGATGCTGCAAAACCTACCCAAACCAGGACATCGTATTCAAGTGTTGGTTTGAGGTTCTTAATGTGAAATGTAATGTTTGGTATTTGCGGGACCTAACAGGGATGGACCCAACAGTGATGGACCTAACAGGGATGGACCTAACAGGGATGGACCTAACAGGGATGGACCTAACAGGGATGGACCTAACAGGGATGGACCTAACAGGGATGGACCTAACAGGGATGGACCTAACAGGGATGGACCTAACAAGGATAGACCTAACAAGGATAGACCTAACAACCTTTCCACTTGCAATGCATCTGACTGATGGTAGAAAAGCAATGTTTACTTAGAAAAAACATTAATGCAGCTTCCTATGTGTTGTTCTAAGGTTCTTTGCAACTTCTGGGATGGTTTTGGCAGGATGGCCGCCCCTGGGAACGTAGTTTCAAACTCTCTCCATTTAGAATTTATAGCTCGACTGTGGTTTGTTGGACGCCTAGAGCTGTATAAAGGGCTATGTAATGCTTTCAAGAATAATTAGTACAAACATGTTTTTCAGAGCTGTTTAGGAATTGCTTTAGAGATTTGATGTGGCTTTGGAACCTGTGTGCGGAGATCTGATGAGAAGATCCTAAATGTGTCTGAGTTATGCTGGCCCACATCAGGCCTAACGGTTTGCTGTTTTGTAACTTTGGTTGAATTAAATATCGGGGCAATAAATTTTTCACACCTGAAGCTTGCATATTTGATTATCTACCACATGAAAAATTAAGTAAGCATCTAAAAGTTAGTATCATTTTCAGACCTTTATAAAAGGTAATTAAAATAAATTTTCACACCAATGCCAATAATAAAAATTTCAATAATAAATACTCACTTTTTTTATTTCACTGGTTAGGTGTAAAAACAAATCAACCAAGGTCACCTCAAATTCCTCCATCTCTTTGGTGGTCAGAAGAGCCATCTTACACACCTCTTGGTAAGACCACTCTACACCACACATTCTGTCATCTGTTTCAGCAGGACAAGTGAACTTGAATTTTTTCTGGTTTAAGAAATTAAAGTTTGTAAGGATTTGAGTATAAATCACAGGCAAGTAATAAAGCACTTTTGAATTAAATGTTAGCCTACCTGTCTTAGAAGTTCGGTACACCATCCTTTTACAGACTCTGGTGTGGCTGCGTGACCACAAGACATCTCTGCCCTTAGAGACTCATAGTCATCGCCGGCTGTTGACACACAAACATTTGATCAGTAGAAAATAAATATAGGCTATAGGCATATGTTTGTGTTCAATATTTAAAATCAATAATTAAATTGTTTTGCTACTATAACATGAAGAGAAATAAAAGTAAATCATTGGTATGAAAAAAATGAACTCTTCCGTTTACAATTTCTTACTTATTTCGTCTTCCCTACTGACGAATTTGAGCGTGGTGTCAAAAGGGTCATAACACATCTCTTTCGCCGGCTGCTCCACCATCATGTCCTGTTACTGTCACTTTTTAGTGAAGGAATTCAGATCTCATTTTCGGGAACAACCCGGATATCTGGATTGATTTAGAGTGGACTGGTGTTTTCAGACTTTAATTTCACTTTCTTTTTCGCAATATCCCAGATAGCAAAAAATATCGGCACGGCTTCGTTTTGCCACCGGCTGTAAGCTGTCGGCTATAGGGGCGTCCCGCTGGCGGGGAGAAAGCGTTTACCGCCGAATACGTCACTACCATCTTTTGCGAGATGCCGCCGGCTAACCGCCGGCTGGCCGACTGCTTCATTTTCTCTTGCGGTTGCCTCTGTCTAATGG